>JAODAC010019251.1:0-19843 GCA_027575185.1 Mimaenictus wilsoni | reverse complement strand
TGAGATTTTATTATTGTTTCAAACTTTATTTTTATAAAATATTATCAGGCGTGATTTATCGGCATTTGGAAATAACCTCCATTTATAGAACCATGTAGTTATTTCGTTGACTTGTGACTGAAGTAAAGCCAATGTGATGTTTAGATTTTTTTCTTCCTATATTTTTCTTAAATTTAATTTTTCTTAAATTTAATTTTCTTTAATTTAAAATGTTAGATTTCGGTACAAAGGATACTGGCATAAAAATGTGAGGAAAAATAGATTTCGCGTGTTTGAAACTGCCGTCCAATAAATAATTAATCGCTTTTAAGATTCTTTAGATTAAGTAAGAGTCACAAGGCCCACTCACAAGATACACGAGATTCCCAGCGGGCGTGTTAATTAAAAGTATAATTAAAAATCAATAGACAATTTAGTTCGAACGTTGATAATTAAGCAGAAAATTAAAATTTTCCAAGCATATTCCATCAATTTCTCGTCATTTTTTTTATATTTTGTCTTTAATATTCTTTGTTCTTTGCGTTAATTCATTTCATCTTTTAATGACTTTCGAATATAAAAAAGAAATAAAATATTCATGACTGTTCTGTTATCGTGTTTATTGTCTTGCGTAGACTTTTCACCGCTTTCACGCTTTTTCGGGTAATATTTAAAAAAAAAATGTAGGGGCTTTTATGACTTCTTTCATCGATAATTTATTCAAGATATTCAAGCGCGAGTGGATTCTAATGCTACCACGTGGAGAGATAGATACAGAGAGATAGATAGACAGAGAGAGAGAGAGAGAGAGAGAGAGAGAGAAATGAACAAACCCTAATAGAAAATGGCCCATTGGACGTGGTCGGCAGTGCGGCGATGGGGAAATTAAATGGAAATTAATTTCAAACGCTTCGGGGAGGGTGGCGAGTCGTCCACTGATGTCATGTAGGCGATAACGCTTTATCCGGGCCCGCTGTAGATTTATATGCTATTTAGATAAATGTAAACATTTTTTATAATCTTTTACGAATGCCTCTTAAAAACAGTCTTTTTTATCTAACTTGTAACTCTAAGGGGTAACATTTAATTTCTAATGAGTCCGTCAGACTGCCAGCGTTGCGTCACGTCGCTTCCCTCCATAGTTTCTTTTGTCTGAGTCATAAACTAAAAGAAGATAGATTATTTCTTCGAGTTGCTTCATCTCCTTTTAAATACATTCGTCAGACAAGGATAGGTATAGAAGTACGAAGCCGAAGCCGGCAATCTGGCGGTCCCCTAATTCTAAAATTTACGTTTTGTGATGTAATTCTGTAAAACTAAAAAAAAAAGTATTATATACTGTTTGGACTATTAAAAAAATAGAATAAATGTTTGAAATAATACAGGTAGCGACATCTCTTAGTTGTTTTACGTAGCAATATTGAGATCTAGTGGCTAGTTCATAAAATTCAAGCGTTGCAAGTGTTTATAAATATCGTGATTTTAACGCTTTCTGCGATCTCATTCTTGAAATTAAGAAACATAATGACTACATGGAATGAAAGAACAACTCTAATTTCAAATAATTCAACATAAAAGAATGTAATTGTTTTTAAATTTCGAACACTTGTTATCAACTATAATTTATTTGAAAATAGGTTGAAAATAGCTTGAAAATCAGTTTGCTAAATAGTTTATTTTAATATTAAAAGAGGAAATTTCAATTTTCGAATGGAACATATGTTAGTGTTCGGCGGAATTACAGTAGATACAACCCAAATATCAACGCATACGACGACGTCCGATGACGGCCGACGTCATTTGTCAACACGAACATCGTCGAGGGTCACCGATGTTCAAATTCAAACCTCAAAGTCTTGCCGGAGAACGTATTGTAACAATACTAGCGAGAGAACGCTAAATGCGCGTCGTCGACGGCAGTCGATTATTAGCCGCTTTTCGACGCGGTTGATGAATAGTCCGACAGTCTTAATGATGCACTGTCTTTGTGTAATTGTGAGCTCGGGGGGTTATTGGTCGGGTTGGTTGGTCTCGTTGACCGTGCCATGAAGTTTAAATTATTAAAGTCTTCTAACACATATTTAAAATCATCATAATTTGCATAATTCATAAAAACGTCACAGATAGCGACCTCTCTTAGATACTTCAAGAACTGATAATGCTGTTTGTCAAGACGTTCACAAAATTCCTTTTGAATTTCAAGTAATTTTCTTTACGAAATCGTAAATTACAAGTCAATTAATCATTCTTAAACTGTAATGCGGAGTTTCATGTTGTTTCTCCCTTTGTGGGAATCCTTATGGAATCTCTTTAGTACCAATTTTTTGTCAGTGCAATTCTTTCGGCTAGGGCCAGTTATTATGCCGTCATGCTCGTTGTGGTCGTATTGTTTTCTGTGCCCTTTTTTAGCTTGCGAGTGTTTTCTTGCTCCCTAGCTACTATTGTCGGCCGACGATGACATCGACATGGGTACCGGAGCCGAAACCGGGCATCTGGTTTTTTCATCAAAATGCGTCGTCGACGGTTGTCTGGATATAGCAGACGCGCGGTCGTTGCAAAAACGTGCCCGCAACGACGTAATTGTGAATTTATGGTAATGAATTATGACTGGCGCAAGCTACAACGTTCAACAAAAGAACGTTCAAGTGCATTTCAATAAGCCTCTACGTTCTCGAATACATCCCAGCAGAGAAAATATAAGATGGAGAGACCACATGTAAGATTAGTGACCTTGAAACAAAATTGTTTAATTCAACCCAACTAGTTAGATGGCGCTAGTAAGAGTAATCGGCTATATTCGGTGTTTCCGACCAACGACGAGTTTTGAAATGTTAGTAATCAGTTTCATTTATTGCTCTGAACGACATAACCTTCGCTTTTGATATATTGTCAATACTAGATTTAAAATTAATCTAGCCTTAAGTGAACCGAGTGCGACAGGTACCACGTAGCGGCAAAATGCGGAACTAAAGCGTGAAATTTAAACTTTGTTCGAAAATATTTTCTAATCTGCAGGTTATAAAATGCCTATTCTTGCACGGATCAATTCCTCATTAAATATGGTTTGTTTTGATATGCGCATATACGCCTAAATGTTGGGTAATTGTTGAGATATTTATCGTGTAAAAAACGTCTTTTCCGAGAAATGTCGAGTATTAGGTTTATTCATTTTTTTCATATTTCCCGTATTGCTAGGATTATAAATCATGCACCAATCGATTCAGCGTGAAAGTATCTTCAAACTCCTGTGACAGTTTTTCTTTTGATTAGTTAGAACCGATATTATGACTCATGAAAGTTGTGAGTGAAATCATCGCTATCGTTATTAGACTCAACTTTCATGAGTTATAATATCAGTCCTAAGTAATCAAACGAAAAACTGTCCCCTGAGTTTGAAGATATTTTCATACTGAATCGATTGGTGCATGATCTTAGCAATGTGGAAAATATGAAAAAAAAAATGAAAAACCTAAAACTCGACATTTTCGGAAAAGACGTATTTTTAGACGATAAATATCTTAATAATTACCCAACATTTAGGTGTAAATGTGCATATCAAGACAAACTATATTTAATAAGGAATCGATCCGTACAAAGATTGACATTCTGTAACATGCAGATTAGAAAATATTTTAGAACAAAGTTTGAATTTCACGTTTTAGTTCAGCATTTTGCCGCTACGTGGTACCGCTCGGACCCGGTCCTCTTAAAGAAACGATATGCTACATGCCGTTTGAATCGATCGGTTTCTTTCCCCAAATATTCCCATGTAATATACTAGTTATAATAATGCTTATAATTCCATGCTTGATAGCGACTAAAACCTTCAAGCTGGACACCTTCTCAAAAGCAAATTGCATGATTAGCAGGATATCTTCAAAAGAATTTAATTGCTTTTGTCGAAGAAATATTCGAGCGTGGGCAAGAAGATTTACATTTGATGCTATGAATATGTAAAATTTTCTAAAATATAACTGTATTTCAAAAAATTTGTCTTTAAATTTAAAAATACTATTTAAAATTAGTGAAATCAAAGAGCAAAACGCGCGAGCAAAATGCGGCAATCTGAATTTGCGGCTTGGGTTGAACTAAAATCTGTTCCAATTTCTTCTACAGCACTTGTGTTACTATACATATGTATTATCTATGCATTCGAACTCGTCTTAATCTTATCAAAGGAATATCAACTCATGTTTTCAAATTCTCCTTCTTACAATTAATCTCATCCTTTTTTATCTCATACTCTCAGTATCTCATTCTTGCAAATCCTCATTCTCTAAATATTTCATCTTTTCAATATCTCATCCCCTCAACTACCTCATTCTCTCATCTTCAGCTTCATCTTTATCCTCAGCGTTCATTGAAACTTGGTGAAAGCATTACAGAAAAAGATGAAAATGAAAGGTAGAAACAAACAGAAAATGATTTACACATACGCGAGTGTATGAAGTTTTTCTTTATGTATGTGAATGTATATAACTATATGGCGGTATGAATGTATATGAATGTGTGAGTGCGATTGTGTCGTGGGTAAAAAAAAAGCGGCGGCGTGATTTATTCATTCCGCTCCATTGTGCTCCAATTATACTGAACGTCACTATCTATTCCGCTTTGTGTGTTGCGGACGCGTAACAACGCAGGACGAACGCTCCATACGCGTCGTACACATGCATACACATGGCCCGACTCGGCTTCAAGCGAACGAAACGACGAAACGACGGAACGACCAAACGACCGAATGGCAATTTAAATGTATAATTGGAGGCAGTCACTGTACGATAACGATAACGAATGGACATGATGGCAAACGAGTCACAACCGGTAGCGGTAGCTAAAACTATCATAAATCCTTTTTAATGGTCGTAGAAATATTACCGCTTGATAGTGGTAAATCTGTGGCCCGGATTTTTTACGGAATCAATCATCGTCTTTCTTTGGAAGGGGTGAAAGTTGCGTTCGATTCTGTGACTGTCACTGTAACTGTATTCGACTGTGTTTTATTGTTCGGCTTTTAACAGTATCAGGTATCATTCGATCAATAACAAAATAACTTAACAATTTGCTTTTTTTGTCAATTTCCTAACATTATTGAATAATATAACGTATTGAATAACATTGTAGAACCTATAAAACTATTAAAGTTAAATAATTTTAGATAATTTCTAACTTGTTAGGCAATTTTAGGCAAATAAAGTCGTTTAATTGCATAAATAAATGAAATAATTTATTGAAATGATGCATGCAGCGACCTCTCTTGGTTATGCCTAGAAGTAATAATGACAGCTAGTGGCTAGTTTTCAAATTTTAACGCATATCTAGTAGTTTAATCTGAAAATACACTTTTTTAGGTTCAATTACTTGAAATACATGTGTGTCAAATTTTAAAGTTTAAAGTTTTAAAAGTTTAACATGTTTAGGCCGACTTAATTTGTACTTTTTAATAAAAATAAGGTAAAACTTTAATGATACTGAGGAAAATGTTTAATTTTGTGTAAAATTATTTAAACCTTAAGATATGAACCCCATTTTCCGGGTCAAAACAACTGATATTTTCGATTTTGAATAATTTTAATTTTTTAATTTAATGTATTCGGTCTGTAGACCTGGCCATCGACCTTCACTGGTCCTTCATCCTGGATACATACATATGATTTTATTGTGTTTTGTATATATTACATGTTATTGTGATTTTTGTTATTGGTTTTTGTGATGTTGTTGTTATTGTTGTGTTGTTGATGTGGTGTCTTGTTGGGTGTGAGTGAAGTGAATTTTTACGTTGTCGGTGGATTCTTCTTGTGTGTTGTGGGTTGCGCATTGCGATTGTTGTGACTTTTTGTCTGTGTGGATTTTTATTAATGTGAATTTTTCGTGTGAATTTTTAATGTGAATAAATTAAATGAGTGATTTTGAATGTGAATTTATAATAAATTCACACTAGTGGGGTGCCCAGCCCTGGGACTCGAACCCCGTCCTCCTACTTGGTAAACAGATGGTAAACTTTACCGCTAGGCTGCCCAGGTGGGCCTATTTTGAATATTTTAGTCCATAGAAAATTTCTTTAATATTTCAAGTTGACTGCTGCAGTATTTACGCAGTTATAACTCATAAAACTCATCAAAAGTATATAGTATTCTTATGCCTAAATTTTCTTGCTTTTTCATTTTATGTACACGATTGAGAAAGGTGTAATGAACCGATCAGGCTAGGCTAGACTACAGTTCATTTGATAGAAAATTAAATTCTCTAGAATATGACGTTAAAATGTTTTTATAAAAAATGTACATTTATAACATTTTCAATTGTTATTCAAATGTTACAGGTAGCGACATCTCTTTGCTCTTTCAACAACTTATACTGACACCTATAGGCTAGATCATTATCGGCTAGACATTCAAGTGTATTTAAATTTAAATATTTCGTGGAATACGCCGGAAATGTGATTTGTTCTCGACTATATCCTCAATCTCTTCTTTCTCACCAGCCTAATAAGATGTCCAAACTGTCAGAACTACGTTCACGATCTTCATATGTCAATCTAATTTACTTAGTTGTGCCCTCTATACTTCACATCATGAACTAATATGACATTTCGTGTCTATTGGACAAAACTAATAAATAAAAATTAAATTGTATTTTTGGTCCTGAGACCTGGCCATCGACCATACTGGTCATTCAGCCTGGATTTATATTTTATTACGTATTTGTATTACATGTTATTATTGTGATTTTTGTATCATGTGAATTGAGCGTTGTGGGTTGCGCACATTTGCGATTGTTGATGTTGGGTGTTGATTTTTGAAGAGTGGTTGATTTCTTGTTGTGTGGTTTTTATAGGTGTGGATTAATGTGATTTTTTGTGAGTTGTAATTGTGAATAATGGGTGCCCAACCCGGGGACTCGAACCCCGTCCGGCTGCGTTGTAAGCAGAAGCACTACCGTCTGTGCTGCCCAGGTGGGCAACTAATAGATTTTAACTATTTCCTTTGAAATAAATACAAAAATGATGACATGCTCTGCGAAAACGTGAAATATATAATTTTCTACGTCTACATATTAAAAAAAAAAGTTATTTTTCTATCGTGTTACTTGGAATAAATATTTTTAAAAGTATAGAATATTTATAACCTCAAATGTAAATAATTTAAGCTCTAAAAATGGAATGACATGACTCGCAGTCAGTAAAAATATACGTCCTTTGTATTTCGTGCCTTTATACAAATTTGATTTATCCATGAATCGCTGGCAACATGGAAAACGTTGAATGTTGAAATCGTTGGAATTGCCATTAAGTGCATTCAAAGTTTAATGGTCTGATTATGCATTATTCCGCCAATTTTTATCCATATTTCTCGCTGTCAATAAAGCACCACTATAGAAACGTGCAAACGTGGAATAATGTGCATTGTTCGTCTGTGTGCCGCATTTATTTAGCAAGTACCAAAACAGTCTCTCTTTCTCTCACTCCTTTTATTCATCTCTCTCTCTCTCTCTCTCTCTATCGCTCTCGCTCTCGCTCTGACTGTCTTTAGTCATCTCTCTCTTTTTCATTTTCTATCGGACGCAATGTCTCCCACTTGCTGAGTGAACAAACACAAACAGTGTGCACAGCTGCCATCTGTGCACTATGAATCTACGATTCTGAATTTCGATGCGATTTGCATCATTTCAAATTTCAGCATTTCACTCAGTTGCATGAAGGTAGAAGGCTACAAACTCCTATACATTCCTTCAATATCCAACATACATCCATAGATTCCACTATATATACATATACATTTGCCTTGCTATTATTCACGTCATTCTCAGTTTTCCATCTCGCTGTGTTGTGTTTCAGTGTCTTCGCGAATCGTACCTAATTCATCCGTAGGAGTAGGGATATGAGGATATGGCATGCATGAAATCGCACATTGAGAGTCTTTTGTGTGCATTGTGCGCTAATCTATGCGGCACGTCGGCAGCTATAGCCGCAACAGGCATATCTACGCTGCGATGACGCGCGAAATGCACGTACACATCGCGCACGTCTGCCTGCCTATCTATCTATCTATCATTTCGTCGGTGTGCACGTTCTATTCCTGCAGCCTCCCAACATCGCCGCAGTTTTGCAGTGCCATATAGTATAACACACGGCATTCGCAACCAACAGAATCATCGCCCAGCGTGCCGAAAGGCTCTTTGAGCCGTGAATGATTGCAGTATCTCTTCAGCTCCGACTCACTTCACGCGCAATTCCACACCGAATTTACTCCTATTTTCGATTTGCAATTTTCTATGCTTCAAGAGGGGGGTAATTATGTTACGAATTCATGTCTCTTATTGGCCATCAGAAAACGGTTTCGTAAGTTTCTAAGTAATTTGTAGAAAAAAAAGGCAAAAGTTTATGGCAAATTTCATCCGTCATGGATTCATGATTTCAGTCATTTCATTAATAATATCATAATTAAACTTAATTCTCTTGGACTATAGTACTTTTCTAGGCCATTAATAAATACTCTTCTAAGAGTTTGGGGCAAATTTCATCCTGAATTGATTAATGATTTCAGTCGTTTCATTAATAATGTCATAATAAAACCTAATTTTCTTGAACTATAGTACTTTTCTAAGCCATTAATAAATACTGTTCTAAGAGTTTGTGGCAAATTTCATCCTTCATGGATTAATGCTTTTTAGTCATTTCATTAATAATATCATAATTAAACCTAATTCTCTTGGACTATAGTACTTTTCTAAGCCATTAATAAATACTCCTCTAAGAGTTTGTGGCAAATTTCTACAATTCTACTTTGATTCTATAAATGCCAACATAATGGTGATCTACTATTAACGATAAAAAAATTGTTAAGGTTCGTCAAAAAGTTACAACAATGGATTTCCAAAAACTGATCGCAAAACTAGTTTATATAGACCATTTGGTACAGAGGGCACAGGGAAACTACAAACAATTATCGTTTATGGGTGTTTTCGGTGCTGCAATCTGAGGCCTGCTGTCTATATCTATGAATATGGTTCTGCCCTCGAGGTCGCGGATGCCAATGACGCTGATGCTGAACCAAACGCTGCACAACAGTTCCAGCTTCAGCTCTCCACCACATCCAAGAGCACCACATCGCGTCGCAGGCCGACCATTATCCGGGGCTTTGATTACGTTATGCTCTGCTTATGACAGTTATGATTGCAGTTTCGCAGCAGCAGTGGCCCGAACCGACAGCACAGAAGCCAAACTCTTTGCCATTTGTTTGCGGGGCGCGGGGAGCAGGGAACTACCCCCGACCCATTTAGACCCCTTCCTTCCACTCACCACCACCCCTAAATCTACCCTGCAAAGCTTGACTACACTTGTGCAGGACACGAAACGAAATACAA
The DNA here is from genome assembly GCA_027575185.1 of Mimaenictus wilsoni. Classification (NCBI taxonomy): domain Eukaryota; kingdom Metazoa; phylum Arthropoda; class Insecta; order Coleoptera; family Staphylinidae; genus Mimaenictus; species Mimaenictus wilsoni. The sequence continues at coordinate 10,501 of JAODAC010019251.1, read as the reverse complement.
AACGGCGGATAATCATAACGACATAACGACACGATACAACTCGACACAATGCCGCTTTGGCATCGATTACTGAGCGGGCTTTATAGGGGTTTAAAGGGGGCCAGGAGAGGGGTTGCGAATTGCGGATTCGATCAGACGTTTGAACTGGTCGACAGGCACCATTGCGAAACAAAAGCGAGATTTAATCGAAACCAGAAATAACTTTGCACGGCGGCACTGCAACGGCAGTGGCAGTGAGCTGACGAGCGATGGAGCTATGAGAGATATACACACACACATATACTGAGAGGTATACACATACACAGGGCCGGCGTTAGGGTCCTCAGCGCCCGCATGCAATTTCTATTCCTGCGCCCCCTATTATTTTCAAACTTTTTAACAGCTTCCAGTCATTCAAATTATATATAAAATTTCATTAAATTTGTTAATTAAAATTTAAAATATCTGGATTTAGTTAAGTTGTAAAAAAGTTTATGCAGAACAATAATTAATTATTTTGCACAGTTATTTACCGGTTAACGCAGTAGTTTCTAACCTTTTTGTTGTTGTGGATCGGAGTCCGGATGCAATGTATGGATTATTTCTAACTTTGGCAACTTAGAAAAGCAACCACTTGGCTGGGGTACCTTAACAAGGGTTAATACGACTGTCGAAACTCTAACCCAACCAAAGTTTACCAAGTTATGACCAAGACTGAATCTATTTTTCCAAAAACCAAAACAAGTTTACAAAATTCCTACTGTATACTATTCTACACATGGGAATGGGGAGACGAACTACCATTCGTGTGCATCTGCCATCGATACATTAACTTGAAGAGTTTTATCTTGTGTACAAAAAATCACTATGGGAAATAGCTAAGTTAAATACACTTTCTCGAATGCAAAGACTTGTCTAAACATTACTACGATGCCATCAAACTCCTTGCCCTAATATTGAATACCCAAAAACAGACATCTACTGAAAACAAAAATTACGAAAAAAACAACAACTACTTTTAACTCAGCTGTAAATACCCTAAACACACGAATATAATAAACATTCAACCAAAATTCACACGATAATTAAAATTTCACATCATTCGTATCGCAAATTTACAATAAATATGAAAAATAATCACGCACACAATATTGTACTGGTGCCCCCTATAAGAAAATTGGTGCGCCCCCTTGAAAAAATTTAATGCGATTGTTGAGCTTGTTTCTCAGCACAAATTTTCTGTAACCGTGTTATCATTGAAAAAATCACGGTTCTCAGTTCCTTTTCAATCAATAAGCGAGATCGATACTTTGTTTGTGATTCTATTTTTTTTGACACCTATTCGACTTTTTTGGTTTGGTTTTCAACAGTCTCGCCCCACAGGTTAGAAACCACGGAGTTAACGCCTTATCCACAGCAGTGCTAGAGGCAAATGAACGTAAGCTAATGAGCAGTACGTGGGGTCCCAAATCCCAAGCTTGCGTAAGAATCAAACAAGCAAATACGCCAGTTCTAAGAAGACGGTTGCATTGTAGACGTAATCAGCAAAACAGCCAACAGACACAAAAAGTGCGTAAGTCAACATTTTGCTCCCGCGGCTCTTTCAAACGTAAAATTATGTGTGATATCACATTACAAACAATATATATATTTTATGACTTCGTATTCATAGTTAAGTTAGATTATTAATGACAATTTATTAAGTATTCTATACATTCTATATTTTGGGAAAATTATAGTATATATCCGAATCTCGTGATGGCGCCCCCTTCGACGTGGCGCCCGCATTCCTTGCATGCGTTGCATGCCCGTTTCCGCCGGCCCTGCACATACATACTGAGAGATATGACATACATACTCTCATATACTTAAACACACTTCCATTGAAACCCATACAATCTTATAAAATATATAACCACATGACGGTGTGTCGGTGTGTCGGTGCGGCGGCGCGTGGCGTGTTGACGATGATGATAATTACGCTTCGTTATGCACGTTCAATGCAGATGAGTATCGCGCAAATTTGATTTTTAACTCGAGTTGGAATCTTTTTGTTATGCCACGTTGCCCTTGCCAATGCCGGGAGCAACTCGAGTCGATGCGAATCGCTAAACACGGATCAAAATGGTTTAAAATTTCAAAATGCTACCAGTAACGACATCTAGTGTTTATTTTATAACTTACAAGTGACATTTGCGCATTATTTTCAATAATTTGCTCAAAATATCTTTAAAATATCTCTAGCAACATCATCTAGCAACTATTTCACTTTTTAAAAGAGTAATCTATATTTACATTAAAAAGTTACTAGTAATGACATCTAGTGGATATTTTATGACTCAGAAGTGACTAGTTTCCCAAATAAACTTTCGGTAAAGTATATTTTATGAGTGCTAGCGATCTCGAGTGAATTGTCATGATATACCCGGTACCGTGTAAATTTTCAATGAGTCGATGTTATATTTCAGGGGTCGGTAAACTATGTACACGGCAAATTATGACTAAATGGTTTTATTTTCAATTTTTGTGTGTCCGATTTCAACACTTCAATGTTCAGATTATATCAGAAGGGGTCCGCAAACTTTTTAAATGGTAACCCAATTTAGAAGCCAACAATTATTTGTACACACTATTTCAAAGCGAGATTATACTTTCTAGGGGCTAGCAAACAATATCAAGGTTTTTAAAAATTTTCGGGGGTTGACAAATAATTCAATTGATAAAATAAATTAATAAAGTATAAACTTCGAATGGGGCATTCTGCATTTAAGAGTGCAGCAAATAATTTCAATCAATCAAACAATCCATAGATAAATATATTTCAGGGGTTGGCAAAAAATTCAAGGGTTGGCAAATAAATTTTAGAGTCTCACATATTTTCAATTCGCGACAAATATTTTAAACTATTTTATGGGTCAACAATTAAATCATAGATGTCAGCAAACTAAAAAAAAATCAGGGGTATACAAACAAGTCAAACGGTGAAACAAATTTTAGAAAAAAAAATGGAATTACAATGGGGTACAACATATTCTAAAGGTCGCCTATGTGCAGATAATCATTTTAGGAATCGTCAAAAAATACTATTATTATTATTATTAGTATTAGGGTTCGGCAAATAAATTTAAGGGTCGGCAATTTTCTCAAGGGTATTTCTGTTTGACGGGTCTTAAAAAATTCAATAAATCAATCAATTTTCCAAAATTTCTCAGCAATCGACAAATCGGCAAAGAATCAAATATATCTAGTGACGCCATCTCTTCGTTTTCCCTAGAATATAATTAGGTTTGGCCAAACTATAAAACTTAAAATATTCCAATAAAACGCCGAAATATATTCAGTTTCAACTCTCGTTTGTATGTGTTTGTCTGTGTGCATGTCTCTTTTTCAATTAATAATCCATCGAAGAAACTATTTTCACCGGAACTTTTTACGAGGTAATAAAATAAATCGGAGGTGATTCGGCCATTTTTGGTAATATTACGGACGGCCACGATGCGCGAGACGAACGCATATCAACCGATATTAAATATCAAAGGGAGGAAAGCTTCGGTAAACGATGAAACACGCCCGAAACTAAATCGCAATACGAAGAAATTTTAGTATCCGAAAGGCACTTTTGCTGCGTGCTCGCTAGCCTGGCCCCGCTGAGCTGCGCTGTGGTTCATAATAAAGTTTTACGTCTTTTATGAGTTTTCCTCGGTTCGATAGCCGTCCGCGTACGTTTTCATCTTTCATCTTATAAATTACGGTTGGCTTCAATTGCTTTGTGGGGTTGTGGAGTTGTGGGTGATACCACACTGTTTCGATAGAGAAATTTCAGTGGCGTCTCATTCTTTACAAACATGCATACGATTACCTTTCGTAATAAACTAGCCGCGGCGGCTTGCCGCGTTATGGAGCTCGGTACTCGCAGTTAAGCAACGTTGGACGCAGCTACGCGTTGGATGAATTACCACTTACAATTAGTCTTCCATCTCAACAAGCGGCTGCAGCGCCGTCCGCGAACTCATGACTTCGCGGTAAAAACGCGAACGAAGATTGGACGATTTGCTTGTAACGGCCCCTGAAAGAAACCCATATGCATCAGTAGCGTGACCGGGACGGGTCGGGTGAAAGTTACCAATCTCTTCCACCACTACTGTGGTAGAAAAAGGTTGTGGATTATATATAATAAACGAGCCGTCTCTGAATTTTTGCAAAATGTTCCGAATTTACTATACTATATAATAGGGATGTCAATAAAAGTATCGGTATCGATAAGTATCGATAGCACGTGTTGGTACTTATCGGCTTTTATCGATACTTTAATTTTCGATACCTATCAATAGTATCGAATCGGTCATTTTCGATACTTTTTGACATGCCCCCACATTGAAGCCATCTGTTAATCGCAACCACCAATTAGGATGGTAAAAGTCCTCTGATTTTGAGCGAAATTTCGATTCTTAATCCTGTTTTTAAAATACGTATTTCATTGTTTTATCGATACTTCCCTAAAATAGTTTAGCCATAATTTACTAAATCAGTAATTTTACAAGTATTAATTTTATTACTTAGGAATTACCGCAATATTTTTCATTCTCAAACTCCAAGATTACTGTAACGAGTAAAAAAATAATTTGAAAATGTATTAACAGATGACGCCAATGTGCGTTTTCGATACCAATAAGTATCGATGCTTCTCTTCGATACTTGAGTATCGAAAGTATCGAAGGTTCAAAAGTATCGATACCGGAAAGTATCGATACTTCGTGAAAAGTTGACATCCCTACTATATAACGATGCAAGGGTGGAAACAGCGATTTTGTGCACGAGCTTGGGGCAAGTGCACCAATAGACGTTTACACACGAATATCGTTCGCTATTTTTTCGTATGTTTTGGAATGTAATATTAATAAACTAAAATCCATGACGACGTGATTTGGTACCTTTCATTAGTTGCTTGTCGAATGTAGCTACTAATGATTTTGACACACTCTTACTGTCTGTTCAGCGCTGTAATGCGCTGACTTCTGGTCGCCGTCAATATTTCAATTTAGCGCTCTGCACGCCAAGATAACGAGTCGACGTGGCAACTGCGCGTCTCTACTGAGCGTCGTTTGGAGCGCATTACGAATTACGTTATTATACAATGAGTAGCATTAGTAGCTTGTAGCTTGTGCTCCAAAGGATTTTGACGCCCGCTTGTTGATTTTGGCGCACACTTACTCCGAAACTCAATATTCCATTCACTACAGCTTTCGTTAGAGCTGTTATTCGATGCATACAAACAAAGAGACTTGTTTAGTAAACATCCATTTTTCCATGCAGCGAAAACGGGTAACATGCAGAAACACGCGTGAAATTACAAACATTCATGAATTACCAAGCGTTTTAAAGGAATTTTATAAAATATCTATCCAATGTTTGTTTTCACAACTTGGCGAATTTTTCGTACGACATTTTTTCCAGTCTCTTTTTAATTACATCACAACGGTCAAAAATTCTTGTCTATTTTTTGCCGATGGCATTTCATTCAAATTACTAATACAATTTCGACGAAATTGGCCAAAGGCCTAACGAAATATAAAGGCCGTAACTTCAGCGCAACAGCCAGTAATATTTGTGTAATTATATAATAATTAATTATGAATGGGCAATTTCTGAAAGGGGGATTAAGGCAAGACACGCCTGCATATGTGAGTGCATAGCCTCTATTTGTGTCTGCCTGTGGGTGTGTGTGTGTGTGTGTGTGTGTGTGTGTGTGTATTTGTGAACACATGGCGCGGCGTAAATAAATAAAGGCGAAATCACTTCTTTATAGCTTTCGGGGCGCGTGCAGGATGCGGCGCGGTGCGCTTTCGGTACGGTCACGAAACTTAATTAATTTTTATTGCGCGCGTCGCCGCTGCTATACCACACACACACACACACATACACACTTGTATACACATATGCGAATTTGTACGTGCATCTGTATATGTTTTTAAATGAGCATAAATCAGCGCATACATATGTGTACGTGTATGTGTATGTGTGTATATGTGCATACGTGTGCATATGTGCATATGTGTGTATGTGTGTATGTGTGGATATGTGGGTATGTGTGTATGCGTGTATGTGTGTATGTATGTATGTGTGTATCTGTGGGTATGTGGGTATGTGTGTATGCGTGTATGTGTGTATGTGTATATGTGTGTATGTGTGTATGTGTGTATGTGTGTATGTGTGTATGTGTGTATGTGTGTGTATGTGTGTATGTGTGTATGTGTGTTTGTGTGTAAGTGTGTAAGTGTGTATGTGTGTATGCGTGCCTATGAATGTATGTGTGCAAGTGTGAATGAGTGTGTATATGTAGTTGTGATTATAGGAATACGTATGTGTTTGGGTGTATTTTGGTATTTATGTGTGTGTGCGTAAGGCCGAGTGCATCTGACATAATGGTAGATGGTTTCTTCAATGTGCATGAGTTTGAGCCTTCAAGTCCTTCCGTTTCGGTCGCCGATGAAAGGCTACGGTTATACAACACAAACGCACCATATACGCACGAAAATTGCTAATAACTGTGATAAAGTCGCTGCCGCCGCTGCGCCGCTGCGCCGCTGCGCCGCCGGTCGGGCTGGGTGGCGTTGCCTTGTGTTTCGCCGAGCGCGCCTCAAAATAACTTCTATGGCTAATTACAATTACTCGCTTCACTAGCGCACGCATGGACGCTTGGATACAATTATCATTGGCGGCTTCATCTAGTTATTATAAGTTTTTTTGCTTTTTTATTAATCGACGTGACGCGGGGTGGGGGGGGGGATCCGGTTTGACTTACTAATAGCATGACATTGTATTGCATTTTAAAACTTTGTATTATATTGATTCGAAAACACTGTATTCTAGTTATATTCTTAATAATATTCAATATCATGGAGTCATTAAACAAGTCTTTAAAATATAAACATTCCTAATAGAAAGATTCATACATTTTTGATTGAGAAAGTTTTAAAATTGACAATACCTTGGAGAAATTCTTTAGAATTTCTATCAAGCGAGTGTAAAAAGTGTCTTAGAGAGATAACGGATACTTCAAATTTTGCAAGGAATCTAAGGGAGTTTTCACATTGAGGACGAAATACGACAATATTGAAAAAGAAGTCATCAAACAATAGCGACAACATCTATAATTTCCTTACAGTTACGTTCATTTTTTGAAGTAAAGCTTTTATACGTGCGCTTGAAGGCAGTGAACTGATCAATACGAACCGAAGATAGACACAGAAACAATCAGATTTTAACTCTCGATTTTTTTAAATAGTTAAAAGTTATGTGAAACTATGAATATTTTCATTCAGTCAATTATTAATAAAAGTAATAATACCGTCCGGAATATGCCACCTAATACACAAACACTCGGATAAGCAGACTATTTTATTATATTTTAAGTCAATTGCGGAAATTACTATTTGGCATTTTATTAAAAATTAATCATTCTGGTTGTATTTGATTGCAAAATGTTATAAGTTAAAAGCTCTTTTAATTATTTACCAATAATGCTAATAATAAAGTATTCACCAGATCGGAAGAAAGAAAATGTACAAATTTAGAGTTTTCCCTCCATGAAGAGTTCGAAGTTGACCATTCTCCTTTTTTTGTATCGCATAAAATATGAAAACTACCTTAGAGCAGTCTAACAAAGGGAAGCCACATTTCAATCCTTATAAATTTGTATAGATCTGACAAAAAACATTCAAATTATAAATCTATTCAATAAACAGAAGAAGCCTTGATGGCGGAGTTTAAGGAATGTGATTACGATTTTAATAGATTATTAAAATCTAAGGGGGTTTTCACATTGTGAGCAGCTGTAAAAATCTGATTATGAACATTTTTTTATTTTTATAAAAATAGTTTTCAGTCCCTCACTATTTAGTTTAATAACGCCATCAGTAGATAGAAGAAACAAAAACGACGTAAAACAAGAGTGAAGTAGATTAAACAGTTTTGCCAGCTGTACGTTTTCGTTTTACGACGGCATGCTCGACTTCCATTCCCAAAGCGCTTCATGCTATCTCTGGTTGTATGTGTGTATCCGTATGTGGATACATGTACACACATGTATCCACATACGGATACGGGTGTGTGTAATTTTTATGTGTACGTGTATTATATATGTGAATGTGTCTGTGAATGAGTGTGTTTGTAAGTGAATGTGACACTTGAGTGCATACGCGAGCTGTCACATGCATGAATATTTTACGCTCGCGCGTCTGCACTCGATGCAGCCAGCCGGCGCAGTACGCTCGCATTTTTCTCAAAGTTTAATGCAATTTTTGCGGTTTTCGTCGTCCCATCTGCGTGCCAAACCGCCGGGGCCGTGGAAAAGCCGGCAAAGCCGCCATTCCGCGCCGGGCCACGCCACATCACGCCGCGCCGCGTCGCGACACATTAAACGCATGCATCCGTCGACGAGAACGAAATATTTCATAGTTTTCGCGCCGCTCGCCGATGCATTGCAATGCATTGTGTGTTACTGTAGCCCACGTCCCGTCCTGCGGCTTCGCAAGCGGAATAATGCGCGAATAATGCGCACCACTTGCGGCCGTTCGCGTTCGGTTCCTATTTTCTTGTTCTCAGAGGACAAGTGAGAAATATTCGCGAGAGAGGATGAGTACTATGGTTTTCTGTTATGTTTTGTAAAGCTAAGGGGGTTTTTATACTGCGAGCAGAAAATAAATACTATTGTTTTATACATTTTTACTAGTTCCTTAAAACTTTATGTATTAAAAACTTATTTATGGAACGTAATAAAATTTATTACGAGATAGGAAGTATCACAGTAAATTTCTGATATGTTCTATAAAGCTTAGGGCGATTTTACACCGAGAGCAGCAATGTAATATGAGATTTCGCTTCATTTTTATCTGTTTCTCTAAATTTTATGCATTAAAAACTACTTCATTGAGTTTAATAAACGTTGTTTTCGAGAGAGGATGCGATCTAGAGGTTTTGTTATATTTTATAAAGCTAAGAGTTTTTTTATACTGTGGGCAGAAATGACATACGATAGTTTTACTACCTTTTTTACCTGTTCTTTAAAACTGTGTGCATTGAAAACTTATTTATGGAACTTAATAAAATTTATTAGTCGATTTTAAGAATCACATGAAATTTCTGTTATGTTTTATAAAGCTAAGGGCGATTTTACACTGAGAGCACCAATGTAATATGATGTTTCGCTTCATTTTTATCTGTTTCTCAAAGATTTATGCATTAAAAACCTTTTCAATGAGCTTAATAAATTTTATTTTGAGAAAGGATGCGACCTAGCGGTTTTATGTTATGTTATTTAAAGCTAAGAGGTATTTTATACTGCAAGCGGTAAAGTTTTATTACATTTATACCTGTTTTCTAAAATCTATGCCTTAAAAACGTATTCATTAACAATGAGCTTAATAAGATTTTGAGTCTCGGTCTTTTTCTTTTAAATTTTACCAATCTAAGAGCGTGTTTATACTGAGAGCGGAAATGAAATATGCTTATTTCTCTAAATTTCAACCAGTTTTCTCAAAAGTAAATGTCGCAAAGACGTTTGCATCGAGCTGAATTCGATTATCTTTCATCTGTCAACCAAACAAACAAATTCGTTTCATAATTTACAAAATTTAGAGATGTCTAAAGAAAACAAAACAAAAGCGGAATGCAGAATCGTCATCGCAAATATTTACGACATCGTCAGCGCAGCGGCGTAATTGCGTCCGATAAATTTTGCAGCCGTCAAAAAGGCCGCGGCCGCAAAAAAATCCAGCAATTTTCCAGCGCGACCGCGCTAGTTCCTTTTTTGCCTCAGCCTCCTTTCATCATTCCGCATCGATTTTGGCGGCCGACTTCGGCGGAATCGCAAGTGTATGTGTATGCCCTCACCCGATATGGCGTTGGCATTGTTATGATGGCAGCCGACGCTATGTCGTCGACGTCGTCACTGAAGTCGTCGGGTGCCAAAGCGATGAGACTGGATCGGTGGAACGAAGTCTTGCTTGGTTGGTGAATGCATGAATTGTATGAATTCGTCGCCGTCGTTGCCGCCGTTGCCGCCACCGTCATGCCATTCGTCTGGCATGCGCGACATGTGCGCCTCGCTTATTTCGTTCGTGACCTAAATCTATATTCGGAAAAATATACGAATACGAGCCGGCAACATGCCATCATCGTCAATCGCACAAGCTCTCCTAAGTATTTGTATAAATATGAATTCTTTTAGATTACCGATGACAAAATTATATTTATCATTACTTCTACTACTGCTACTACTACTACTACTACTACTACTACTACTACTACTACTACTACTACTACTACAACTACTATAAAAAAAGATTAATCATTTTTCATTGCTTCTGAAATTTCCTGAAATTTAACATCAAAAATTCATTTTCCAAAAAAAAACGAAATCAGGAGAATGTATATACAGCGTCACATGTTGCTCCAAATACTTTCGTTCCCTTACCTACAAATCCGAAGGTATCAGTGCACAAACATCCAGTTATCTATACAA
>JAODAC010019240.1:0-19849 GCA_027575185.1 Mimaenictus wilsoni | reverse complement strand
AGGTAATGTATTTTAACTTCGTACTATTTGCTCGAATTAAACAAACATTGCAATCATCAAACCCACGCTACTAAATCGCGATACCGCAGGACCGCAAAAAATAAAGCATTCAGTAAACCTCAAAACTGAAAACAAATTAACGTATACATGTTTAAAATTAACCTGAGTTTATTATATTTAAATAGGTTTTGCGCGATTACTAAGTTTGGAATTTATGCGATCTATTAATTGCATATTGAGGGTTCTAGCGGAAAGTGTAGCACGGAGGTCTAGTAAACGCATTCCACCAAGTCTTGGCTGTGTATGATGTGAATGATATTTAACTGTTTAAATTATAAAATTTACTACGCTATGCTATGCCATTAAATTTCAGCTAGTTGTGCATCCAGTACACGCGTGTTAACTTTGATGGTATAAAAGGTAGATTTTCAATGCAGGACTGCATAGGATAGGCTAAATTAAATTTTATTCACTGCTAGCCCGTATACGAGATGATTGCAATTACAAAGTCAGATGCAGACATACAATGCATGCCAACCCGACAGTTACTAAAATTTAATAAAAACGAACCACCACCCTCCTCATCCCTTCTGTCACCCCATATGCGGCGCACGTGCTTTAACTGTACATACTAGAGTGAAAAATGCCAGGCACCTCCACCATCAGCTCTGTCGCCAAAGAATATTAAAGCAGTTAATGGAAAAATCTGTATGCATGACAAAAAAACCTATTTCAGATTCATTTTCATATTTTCACACTGATATTCATATAAAATATTTCGCAAATTTGACTCGTATGAGTTTAATGTCATTTTTGGATTAATGAATATTATTAAGCGAAATATTTTATAACGACATTTTTATGTTTTGTATTCGTTTTTATGTGTGGATTAAAAGATTTGCCAACTTTCGCCGGGGCATAAATTGGCAATTTGTGTTTAAAATTCCATCAACACGTTGGCGCTGCTGGATGTACGATGTCGAGGGGGTGTAGGTGGAGAGGACGTGGGTGGGGGTGGTTTTGCGAGTCGAAAGATAGTGTGATGCATTGCAGCCCGTTGATATGGGACACGGCGAATGGAAATGATTTCGTGCTGGAGCGGTTGGCGCGAGCTTTTCTCTTTCGTCGTTTTGACGTGTGCTGCCGCCGCTGTCGCCTCACCATCTCACTGCATTACCGCCCATCGCAGCTCTGCATTTGTCAGCCGGCTAAAAAGCTTACAGCCGCCGCTGCTGAATGGTAATTTGCTGGAGATTCGGAGCATATCGGAAGCTCATCAAAACTCCGCGGAATTAGGACGCGACCTGAACATCCGCCGCCCCCTGACGCCTGGCACTAACGCGTTGCTGCCTCCACCGAAACTACATGCACGATGGGCAACCACACATACACACACACACACACACACACACACTGATACACTCATCCATTGCCAACGTTGGGTGTCACCTCTAAAGCACAGCTTTCAGCTCTCGTCAGTTGATTTATTAGCGCCCCACGGCGTTTGGGGTCTATCTGAGCGCGCTCATCTCCCGCGGGCGGAAGAAAATCCGGGGGCGCTTGACATTTTTCCTTCTGCGTCCCTTTCTAACACTGCTACCATCACTCCACGAACTTGTTTCATGCAATCATATCTTATATTTCTTGTATGTGTATTTGTATATTTGCATCTGTGGCGTGCTTGATGACAACATCCTTGGGTGAGAAATCAAAAATCCCAGAGGCGAAAATATAATATAAAGAAAGGGAAAAGTATCCCGAAGCACGAAAAAAATTTTGCTAGCATTTATATTATGAATTCTTATCATTTCCAAGTACTCGAAAATTTAATGGACTAATAATTGGAGTATTCAGTTGTCAGATGTAATTATTTAGTTACAAACAAAATAACAGTAACATTTTAATTACATATTGTTCTTGGAGTGGAAAAAGTCTTAAAGTGTTTTATCATGAAAGTATCTATGACAAATTTCAAATAAAAATTAAAAGAAATGGCGAAAAGGTCACCGTAACAATTATTAATTGTTTCAATTAATTAATTCATCAAAAAATTTTGCGAAGGCGTTTTTCTCAAAGACCTGTTTTTCAAATCGGAAATTAAAATATTTCCAAAGCCACTCAACCGATTAACTTGAATTTTTTTTCACCTAAAGTGCGTACCATAAAACAGCCAAGAGTGCTATACAAAAACTTCTTAGGATTCCATAAGTCTCTTAAATGCTGAACCATCATACATCTTAAAATTCTTCTAAATTCTCTCAATGGAAATGCACCATCAATTTCCATGTTGGAGTACGAAAATTGCCTTAATTTCTAAGTATCTTCAATTTTCCGAAACCCCCGTAAAACTTGAAAAATAAGTTTAAATTAAACAATGACCATGCACGTTTCCCAAGAGCCGATTTCCAGCGAACCTGTAAATGTTAATATTAAAACTAAATATCAGCGATACAGTGTTCATATCAAAATAGAGTATTAAAACAGAATAACCTCGTGGGTTGTTTAACGATCCAATGATGCACATCCACAGAATGCCGGAAACAGAAAATGAAAGAAAACTCACGTTTATGTTTATTTCCGACAAATCTACAAATATATAGTTAATACAGAATTTTATCACGAAATCTCTCACTTTCTAACAAAGTTATATAATTGCCTACAATTAACATGTTTAAATTAATATATGAAGTTAAATAAACCCACAATTACCATTGTATTGCATATTTTAAAGAAAAAGATATTATTTTTATTTATTATGATTTTAACTTTACTTAATGCCATTTATACTAATGGAAACTACATTTAAATGTAAACTGGTTGAAATTAGCAAACAAACTTGCACTTGCACATCCGCGACGTTTGGAGTGGGACCCAGTACGGCCAACATTTAACACACAAAGAGAATTGCACTCCGTGTGCAATGCACACAGCTAGAAGCCATGATAGGCGTTTGCTGGTCGGTAATTGAGTTGACGCAGCAAAGTAACACTGGACATTGTAATAGTCGAACCGAGCGCATTGTTGAGCATAACGGTGTGCAACTGTGGCCCTCATTTGCTCACGCTCTGTGCAACTACGAGCGAACCTTCACCCATCGTCTCCTAATCGTACGCTTCCTTCTCGAGCAAAGATACACAACTATCCCACTTGCCAGTCACTAACAATTCAATCAGCGAATTGTTTCCTCTGTTTGCAGTTTATCAAATTTATTAAGCTATGACGTCAAAGATGTTGGGAACCGTTGTGCACGGTCTTTGAATATTTTCCAAGCTTTTATGAAGGTCAAGACTGCAATTGAAAGATATTTTACGACGTGCACATTTTGGGCGTTTAGGTGGTCTTGGAAAGCGTAGCCCATCTGATGGTGAATTGTTTGGGCACGTCCGGTGGTAACATCTTATCTTTAACGACCTCCTGCAGATCGGCCGACTAGACTTAAGAGTGGCGAAATGTGCGTGGCAGTTGTTTAAGCAAAGCTGTGCCTAAGGGTAGCGTTTAGTGGCACACCTTGTAGGTCTTGAGAGAGATTGGTAAGCGGAGTGTTCTCGGATTGGTGCAGGGTAGGTTCGTGAGGTGGAAGATTGTGGGGGAAAGCGTTGTGGGTGTGTGGACCCAAGCCGATGTAATTGTAAATTTGTGTAAATAAAGCTAGTCACACGTCCAAGTATGGCTTGGACGTGTCCACTTCTCTCCGCATCGTAATGATCACTGACAACGAATGGGTAGTTCGGGTCCTGCTAAAATAAAAGACCTTTGGCGTTTTTGTCAAAGGTTGATGTTGTGAGCTGAATGGTCGGTTCGCAACAAATGATTAATTGGTGTGAGGAAATCTACATTTTTTGTTGGCATTGTTGGGTTAAACTATACTTAGGCTTAAACAAATTAAACTATGACAGAACTTGCGTAATGATAGGCAATTTGAAACTTTGATGAATGCGTAAATATTGATAGCTGAACACCACCGGCTGGATACCGAATAAAACATGCGATAACATCGAGTGCCAAAAGTTTAGCGCAACCCTTTTGCGAGATTTTCCACACGAAACGTAGCATTCCGCGCTTCCATTATTCTCGCGCTGTAAGCTATTTTAAGTTTCATGAAAGCAATCCATACTTACACGCCTTGACAGCTCGCATTGAAATATGAGCAAATTTGATATGAAAACCAGGGCATCCGATACGGTTGGCAAAAGTGATGGTGAATGCGCCGGGCACCGATGTCCGTGCGCCCATCGTCTTTTTAATAAACTTTCACCGCTTTTTTCTGCCGCCGCCCGCCGAGTTCGACGAGTTGGAAATTTAGTGCCAACGAGTAAAAAACCTAGTGTGTTTTCGGAAAAAGCACCCCCCAACGGAAGGTATGAAACTTTTCATTTTCAAATTGGAGCGGAAAACTTGCGAATGCATCAGCAGCAGCAGTTTCTTCCTGATATTATGTGTAAAACTTTGTAAAAGAGAATCAGGTAGGTCAACTCAGCGGTTTTTATGGCTTACAAAAAGGGTAAAACTATAACAAGCTCAGGTGTTTCACAATAAGATTAAAGCAATTTGTCCCAGTGATACTTGTTCAGATTTTCGGAAATAATGATTGCATTGTAAGAAAGGGAATAGAAAGGGATACACCTACAGTTTCCAGGTCTCTCGTTTTGTTGTACAGCTTTCTTTACATGCTAGAGCATTCTCTACTAGAAGAAGAACGCAAGCAAACCGATGCCGGGAGCTTTGAGCTTAAAAAAATAGACGTGTTTTTTATTGCTGTCTCATTTGGTGCGGCGAAAAAAAGGGAAAAATAAATTGGCGATTATCTGCAACAATGTTGTTGAAATATAAATGAGGGCCCGGGACGCCAATTTTGCCGTCCAATATCCTTTTACAGCGGTACGAACCGTGGCAGGCAGGTCGACACACAAACGTGTGCGGGAACAATTTAAGCCTTTGAACGCTTGGTGGAGGCGCCGGCAACGTGTAATTTACGACACCCGAATGCAAACCTGTATTTATTTATGTCACGCGCTGCATTTAACCTAATCTCCAACCCACGGCGCACTTACTGAAAAATGAAATAAAATAGAAATAATTACATTTGTTTCCGACGCCTGTTTTCATTTCCGGACGCCGCGCCGCGCCCCTTCTTCGCCTAGCGTGGACAACTGGTGAATGTTGATATATTTCCGAAAAACTGGTATGAATTTCATTAAACCTTCTTTCGAACTGTCCAAATGCCAAATATGGCAGGCAATTAATCTTGCCTAATGCCAACGCCGCGCACAGGGAAGGACAAAAGGATGAAATTAAATCGCACGGTCGTCCAAACCGTCCGCTGATAAATTATTTTAATTAAAGTTATTGAAATTAAGTCCGAGCTGGGTGGGCAAGTTCATTAGTGGGATGCAGGCGTGCGAGGAGTATAAATCACCTCCGGATTTTCCACTCTCCTCTTCGAGATTCTTACAGGTTTGTTAGGAAAATGATGCTAGAAATTCAAGCGGAAGTCTTTACTTTTAGATGTCTATTGGTATTTGACAGCATGAAATTTCTTGTAATTAAAATAGTTTCGTAATTTTGGCAAAGGGATCTTCACTGATTATACAATCTAGTAAATTTGTGGTATTATATAAATTTCTTTATGTGAAGTAAATGTTTCTGAGTGAGTAACTTCCTCAAGAAGTATAACTGATTTCGAATTAAATGTAAATTATGTCCTAAATTAGATTGAAATTTGTGGTGAACGACGTGGCAATTTTGGACCTTTCTTATGGGTCGTCAAGTTATATTATTTTGTCCCCTACCAAGGTTCTTCTAGATTCTCTAAAGGCCCGATTCTTTAAAATACATACACTAACTTTATATACTTTAAAGTAAATACATACACTAACCGTTCCAGAGGTGGGATCCCCCTGAGGGGGGATGTTGTAGACGGTAGCCACAAATAACAAAACAGTTACGAGTAAAATTCAGTGAGAGCTTCATCTCTTTTTCTTCCTTTACGCAATAACGCAGAAAACGAGCTTATATTCATCTGATATTGGAAGACATAACTTCTACCCGAGGACCGACCGCATTCACCAAGGTACCAACGTTGGCTACTTATCCAGTACACCTTTATTTACTTGGCAATTACATCATGTGTGTTGTAGTACGTTCACCATGCTTAACAGAAGAACTATTTACATTGATTCGCGATAATATTCGCTAATAACTTCTTGATTTTCTCAAAAATATCAGGTTTATGCGAAAATCACTTGAAATCACAGCATATATCTAATGAAAAATAATCAATTCATATCACATTTAATAAAAAGCTTTATAAACTTTTTTTCTCGAAACTAATTAATATCTCTCGAGAATTTCGCACTCTGTAGTTAATAGCAATAATAAAGTACAATGAAGCAAACATGTGGTTAGATTAAAATGCAATAGTCAATGATGCTAGTAAATGAACCAACGAAGCATGAAGTAATAGCAGAAAATTTGCAAACCGTAGAAAAGTACGAAAGATTAAAATTCAATTGGACGTTTGTAAGCTTACACCTCGTATACGGGCGCCTCCACCACGGAGCGAGCGCTTATGCGAAGCAAGAAAAACGGAGCCGAGAAGAAAAAAGCCTTATACTTTTAATTGCATTGTTAATGCATCAAGGCGTGCTGCGTGGTGTTTCAAATTTTCATTTTCATTTGACTTGCTAAATTCGCAGTATTACGGATTAAGGAATTCAAAATAATGCACATATTCCTTTGCTGCCTTAAAAGTATGCCTGAATTTGAATTGAGGCGAATAAAAACAAATTAAGAACACGCCGACACATTACGGGGTAAAAGTGTAGTTATTCATTTAGGCACAGGAAGCGTTTAAAAAGCAGAATGACTAAATTGTTGCGCGAGAAGTGCAGAAATTAAGAACTTTTACGTCTCCGCTTTCAACCGAGACGTAATAAAATGAAGAATGGACACTGTTGGATTTTAAGCTTTTAATTACAATTTTTACATGCGTAGGAATTGTGGAAATATAGTAACATAAACATCAGCCTTGCCTATGGAAAACTCCGGCATTTCCGGCCAGAAATTTCCGTCTCACTTTAGATGTTGGCGCTGGGAGTTTGCTGCTAGCCGCGTCCAGCGTGCTGGCATCTGTCACCGACACTCTTTGGACAAAAGATTAATTAACAACGCATGTGTTAATTAAAAACTTGAAACTGTTTGAAACTTTTACAACAATACCGGCATTTCTTAATTATTCTCGTGGACCCTTTTTGGACGGGAAACATTTTTGGGCCGTCAATAGATGCCCGAGAAAAAATGGACTGGCTCTAAACATGCAATAAATCTCAACAGTCCTAAATTTAAATCTTGTCTAGTCGCAGCATCCGCGGGTGTCTCCAAGATAAATATCAACAGATGGGATCACCGATCAAGCCCAGCGAGGCGGTCCCTGTTATAAATGGGCCGGTTATTTACAAAGTGTATCACTGTTTGCCTCTCTAAATAATCGCGCCGACATTTGTTGACTCGACGCGCAGATTTTGCTACAAAGTAGGCTAGAATTCAATTTACTGATTCGACGCAATTTACGGGCGTCTTCCGACGACGACGATGCTGTTTAAATGATGGCCACGCGCATATTACCATCAGCGTGATGCTCGGATAATCGCAAAAATGCAACATTAATGCTACCTTAATAACCCAAGTCTCCCCAGACGCAGCACAAGTTTAAAATTCGCTCTGGCTGCGTTCAGGTTTTTATCCCCATGCATCTGGCTTTATGCTGACGGTTAGTGTGCGCAGCGTGGCCGGAATTGTTTTTGAAATATGCAAGAAGCGGACATTTTTCATACGGTCGTTAAGGGGATTCTTAAAAGTGCATATTCAGAGGGAAATCACACTGTAAAAATCTACACGTTTTAAGTGACAGTTTATAAAGTATATAACATTGTAAAATTTTGCAAAGTGGAACATCCGAGAAAACTATGTAAGTATATCAGATCATTTCATATATATTATGACCTATTTACTTTAGTAGATTTACTAAAATAAAACATTTTTATTTATGACTTTATAACTTTTGTCCGTTTTTTCTTAATAGTTAATTTTTTTTTTAATTTCCAAATTTTCTTAAGAATATGTTTAGTTTACTTCTACTAACACGCAATCCCCAATTTTTTAGACATTTTAATATATATTTGATTTAATTTGTCATACAGTTTGGGTAACGAAGTGAACTAGGCCTACGTGACCGGAGTAATGAAGTTTTTACTATTTAAATACATATCTTTCTATCATTCAACTATTCGTTTGAACATAAAAAAGAAAATTGGTAGATATAGTTTGCTCAAAAATAAACGAAAGTCATAAAAAATAACTCGAAAAAAGAAACCTACATAAGGCGATGATAAATCGCATCTATTTCATGCGTTCCTTTCCATTACCAACGGGTGGCTGTGATTTATTTCGTCTTTTTACCCAATTTGACCATGTCAGACGCCTCGTATTCATACTTTCTTCACCTGGATAAAAATTGACCTCATTTTGAATAAACCACCCCTATGTATCCATTCCCCAGTTAGAATAATGGGCCACTACTGTCCACATATCGTCCATACGATTTACATATTTTCCAGCCCCTCTTACATACATTTCAACATCAAGTATAAATTGCGTTGAATTTTATTTAGTTTTCGCTCGCTCGACGCCGCATACTCTTATAGAAATGAATAGAATTCGTCGCGCACAAATAACATGTTTTTTCCAAAAGACATACGTTTCAATCCGGTCTATTCACGTTTTACGTCCTCGTCGCGACGCTGAATCGCTGTGGTCGTTATGTGTCTTTTACGCCGATGCTGATAAAACGTCGTATAACACGTTTAATGTCACTTTTATCTCGCAGCTTAAATGACCATCGGCCGAGAGTGCTCTCCATTGGGTGCGGCATAAGACACCCCGTCGTGGCAGTAGGGCAGTTTGATGCCAATCCTGTAAAATTAAAACATCAAAAGCGCCATCGAACGGGCAGGCAGTGGCGTGGAAAATATGTACGATGCCCCGAAAACCAACCGACGAGCGCTATTCCATCGAAAACATTCAATGGAACATTGCATTGTTTGCGTTTGACTGGCTTCAAGAATGCTTTGTTTGCTCATCAATAATGTTATGACTTTCATCAGGGCGTAAGCCTGAACATTTAATGAATACTAATGCTCAATATTATATATAACGTTAAAACAAATAATATGAGCAAATACAAATAAAATATATTATCATGGAAAAGCACGACCGAGCGATTATTTATTTGTTTATAGAAATATAACATTGCTATTTGAACATTTTTCACAATTCTTCTCAAATTGTTTCAATATTTTCCCTATATCTGTTTTATATTTGTGCATATTTCATAAATAATTAAAAACATTTATTTGATTGACTTTACATTGAAGATAGAAATACATTAAACAAAAAGTATGTGTATTATTTATTCTATTACGTAGTCATTTAGTTGACAAATTAATAAAATGTCTCATTTATTCTTGTAGAATATTTTTTATAGAGTATAAAACTTAAATAATTTGTCCCTATTAACAAATATAAAAATGAGTCATTTTATGAAGTAAAACTATCTGTGGACATTAATGTGCCCTTTATAATCATACATTCACCCCACATTAACCTTGGCGTATGGTATAATGAAGATGACACAAATGCTCGCATATTCATAACAAGATATGCACGTAAATTACCGTAGAGCCCGGCGCCTCCACCACGCTTTGCCCACCTCGGCGCAAGAGACGTTAGCGCGTGACTTGCGACCTGCCGCTCGGATATCAGCAATAAAACCATCCTGCCTCATCTTCTATTACAATATTATTTGCCCTGAATTGTATATGTAAAACATTTTTGAGCGGCCACTCGGATCACATTTTATTAGTCGTAAATTCCAGCTTAATGAAATTTAAACAAATTTAATGCTTCTTGCGACTTCCTCGTACGTTTGATAACGGAAAACGTTGTTTTTATGTGCACAATAAATGTTTATTTTGCTTTTGCCCTCCTATTTTTATTATCATGCATTACATAAAATTAAGTATAAATTCGTAATATCAACTTTGGTCAATTGGATCAAAAATTCCACAAATAATAAAGATGTGTTAAATGTTTTATTGTGAAACATACATTGTAAACATACGAATCAGAACATTCGATTTGTTATGCTTAATAGAAGGATTGTATCGTTTGATTAGTTTATTGCTGACGCTTTAGAGAATATGTTATTTTGCCTCAGTTTGTTTGCTCAGTAGCATGTGTTGGATTACCAAAAACGAAGAGCAAACTTTGTTTCCCAACTGTACCCATAGGCAACGCAACGTACATTTGTTACAAGCCCATGCCTTTAGTGAATTAAATTTGTTTCGCCCTTCGCTATGCACTTGCGTATTACAGGTTTATACTTGTAACTATCTCAAAACTGTATCTGTGAATCCCTTTACTACACTCGAATATAATTTAATAATTTAATAATGATAAACTTTGTACCAATTTAATTTGTGGAGCTCAGGTGAGTCTCAGGCTAGAAACACCTCAATTCATCGGCGCGACTTTCGAGGTTATTTGAAGTAAATATCTTAATTATGCTGGAATTAAATTTAATCTCCGCCTTGAGATCAGAGGGAAAAATGTCCTGAAACAAGATTAAGTCTCAAGCAGCAGACGAATAATCTGGCGCTGAGCATACGAAACACAATGTGCGAACACAAGGACAACGTGGCAGTGCACTGCTAACGGGGACGAGAACACATTGTTCGCGTCGTGATCCTGGTCGATGACACTCTCCTGTGAGATGGAGGACGCCCGGCAGTCTTCTGTAGCACTTTTTCAGCACGCGCGCGCACATCTGTCTGTGACAGCGCCGAACAGTGGGATTAATTATCTGATCTCTTATCATCAGTGCACAAACTCACAACGTCTTGTTTCCGTGAATCTTGATAGCACTCGAGGATGCGTCGGACGCTAATGAAAGTGATTCAGAGCATTGATGCGGCAGGCATCAAGAATGACGCTGATTAGATCTTAATGATCTCCACTATCATTATTCCATATGCTAATCGACGTTTCAAAAATGGATTCCACTAAAAATGGCTGTAAACCGAGGAAAAACTTATTTAAATCTTATCAGCATGGACGAGTTGATAGAACTAGCGTTTTGGTACTCACCCAAAACTCTCAGAAACACAAGTTTGCTTTTATCTAAATTGCTATTAAAAGCTCAGTATTTCTGAAGGAAAATTTAGTAAATTTTCGAGTCGCGAAACTAAATAAACAACTAGAGTTAATTTAGAGTATTGTTCTGTGTACGTATTATTTGGAAATAAATTAATTAAATTTTCTGTTATGTTTGCGCATATACAAACATATTATCATGCTTATAATAATAAATCTCATTAAAGTGTACTGTATGAATTGCGATGAGCTTTTCATATGTAAATATGCTTTATTTATAATAAATCCAGATTAAAACGTACTTACGTATATTATCAATAATCAATACTTTGAATAAATGCTTTTGTCGGTAAAATGCTGCAGGCCGTTTCATAATGATGGGAAGGTATAATATTTCGTGCATTTCCTGACGTATCAGAATTGCCTTCACATGTCGACCATAAATAAATATGTGATAAATATATTATGCGCATACATATCGCACGCTGACAGAGCGGTGCCGGATGATGGTGGAGGCGCCGGTGGCACGTGTTAGCGTATACAATTCCTACCTGCGTTTCTCTCCTGCCTGCCCGCACCCCGAAAAACGCAGGCAGAAAAGTTTGATAAATTCTGTCTAACTGGAGTATAACTTTTTCAGCACCTGATCCTGATTGTATGCCGCCACCGGCGCCTCCACCATTTCGCTGCTTTTACTTCCTCAAACATTTTCTACATTACGAACAAAGAAATACGCTCTAAGTTCTTCCGGCTTTCGGCGGTATTGCAGCGCGGTATAAGCCGTCAGAATTGATACCCGAAAAAATGAAATATACCACTCACAGGTACATTTCTTACGTGCTGCAAACTTGCGAAAATACCGAAAGCCTGAAAAGGCCGCAGTGCATACGGAAGCATTGTTGCCGTGCATATATTTCAGAGTCTCGCCCACTCCTCCCTGCGAAAAAATGTAAAACTACATTCGTACTTAGCGCTTAGGCTGTGCCGCACATGAATAGGTCACGTAATGTAATTTCAGCGGAATGAAAAATTTACGCGCGCACTCTATCCTCAAATGCACCTCTTTCAGCAGGCGCCTGTTTAGCGTTTGCACGGTACCCAAACACGTATAGATGAAAGACGGAGGAAATTAGAGGAGTGGGGAAGGGTCTCTTCAGTGAAAATGCGGCCGGAACGTATCTCGCTGCGTATTTTTGGTCGTGTAATCATCCCATCCTACTTGGCGCAGGACGACTCGCATTGGCAAACCTAAATACAGACGGAAACGAATACTAAAGGTTCCAAAGCTCCAATTTATTAGAAGCAAGTGCACGCTGGAGAATTAGAAAAGGTGGTATAATCGCGAATAAATTGCGCTACTTAGAGAAATATGAAACATAATACTGTATAAATTTGTTGTTTTGCTATTGGCACCATCGCGTTTTAATTAATCTGTATTAAATAACCAATCAATCTTCAAGCGGCGGTTGTGGTGAAATTTGTGGAACATTTGTAACAACAACGCAATGATTGATGACCGATGAATGGTTGGCTGGTGGATAGCGCGGTCTAATGTGATTATGCATGCAACGCGCTTCGATTTATAGATTTCGCGCGAGCTAAGAGAGTATTCTTTCTCGTAGTGCTTCTCGCTTCCTGCTGCTCACGCCTGCCTCAAAACACAAGCGTCCTGCCCCTTGCCTGCGACATGAAAGGACTGCAAAAAGGACAAAAACAATATTTCCATCAATCACCACGCCATACTGCATGCAAATGAAAAAGCCAATTGCAGTTTCTACATTTTTTATGCGGTTCCTTTTCTGGTGACTAACGACCTCTGGTTGAAATTACTACATTCTACTTGGTCTTCGCCTATATTGTAATGGAAAATTAGGTTTATTTTCTAGATTTTTCTATGATTAATGATATGATTTTTTTTTCTGTAGCATGTAGACAAAAACATAAATATTTTTGCTGCGATTGTAAAAAATGATCTAATTTCCTGACGCCGGATATTCAAAGGATGCGTGGACAAAGTGCGTTATCAATATCTAATTGATTAATGAATATGCCGAGGGAAAGTAATATTAATGATGGCGTGAGAGTTTCGAAAGCTGCGTGCATCAACTTTCGCTCTTTCGCACGTCACCTTTCACTTTTCAGCCGGCGAGTTTAAGTTGTGAATGTGGTAGTGAGACTGTGGTGGTGAGAGTGTGGTGGTTGCAAATATTTTTTACTTTTCTTTGTGTGCGTGGAAAGTTCGCAATGGCCGGCGGATGCATGTTGAGTGGGCGGACGGCATGCATACCGCTCCTCGAAATAAAATACATCTCGTGAACTTATTCGAGCATAAAACGCCGGGCATTATTATGTTTGATGTTGGGCTAAATCGCATCAGCGGCTTTCCTTTTAGGGAGCAGCGGTTGACTTCTCGCCTCTGCTTGACTTTCGATTTCCTTTTGCGTGTCGCCTCGAGTGATGCCTGTAACTTGGCATACAGATTTATGGATATCAATGCCCGGAAACGCTTTACATATGAACTATATCTTCAGAGTCTGTTTGTGGACGCTCATGTGTTATCGATTTGCACATTTTACTTTACCTGCTGTATGTAAAAAATATGATTTTACATATAGGAAGTCAAGCTTTATAAGCTTTATGATCGATTAACGCAAAAATTAATCTTATTCCGGCAAAAAACCGCCCCCAGTCCAATTATGAAAGTTAACGGATAGAAGCAAGCTTGCGTGTAACAGCTGCCATTTATATTAACCGTCGCTGGGCGTTTTTCGCTGAGTGTATTTAAGGGAATGCGATACTCGACGAAGTTAAATAGAAACGCCCTGGGAATTGCCGTGCGCGATTTTGCGACGCGTATATGCCGGGGCGCCGGAGGAGGCGCCGGGTCGCCAGGGCCGTAGAGGAAAGAAAAAATAACCGTTTAATGGAGAACCGTTCGGCTTACGTCCGGACTTTGGATAGACTTTTAGTTTATAAGGCAATGTTATTACCGGTTTAATCTTGTAGCATTAAAACGGGAGCTCCCTCACGCCCGGCCGCGCCAGAAGTATGAACACTCGCTGCAATCGTGTTATTACAAGTAGGGCGTCACAGCCATCGAAAAGGTAAGGGCCACGGCGGCGTTTATGTTAACTGTCATTGAAAGGGGACCAACTACAATTGACTTTCGAGGCTCCGGCCCTTCTCTAATCACCTCTTATACACATGGGACCAGTTTTAATAAGTAGCCAATCATGTTATCTTTGCACTTCTATAATAAGGTTTTATTAATATCAAGTACAACGAGAAAAGACACACTTAACGTTATTTTTGAGTAACATAATACTAATATTTTGGCTGTTATATTTTTTCCAACTTAAATATATCCTTTATTATTTCATAAAATTAACAAAACAAAACAACAAAATAAAGCGAGAAAGTTCAAAAGTGTAATTTTTGAAAGCTTAATATTTGATACTCAGATCTTAAGGCTTCCAGTTAATCACATTAGGTTAGATTTAGAAAGTTAAGAAATAAAATATATATTGTAAAGTAAAGTCACAACCATACTGGTCTTATCTATAATGGTAGTAAAGTCTAATGATAGAAGTTAAGATTGGAATGAAGTTTTGCTCTTCTCCAGGAGAAACGTTAGAAATTTAATATTTTTTCGTTTTCTGACCTTCTGAGGTCACTTATAAAATGGTATTGGCTGCTGCGAAGATTCCAGTGAAATACAACCATTTTACGTGAACTTGATACGGCTATCGCTGGCGTTCTTTATTGATTCCGCATTCTAGGAATGATTGTTTTAAAACTAGTTTTCGTTTCGTGCGCTCGCGCCGAGACTTATAACACAGAACAAGAGCAATAAAAGGCGCGATCCTCTCACACCACGTGGCCGGGCGACTGCGTCGCCATTTCTCAGCCGTCCCACATGGCGCATTCGGAGGCAGGCCAAAGTGAAATTTATTAAAGGTGAAATAATATATCGGTGCCGACCTCGTTACTTATACGTGGAGGCGCTGGGTAAAAGCGAGCAAGTCCACTTATATGTTGCACCACCATTTAAAAAAAATAATATGACATTTTCTTTTATTAAAACTTCTGAACTAAAAAAAACTCTATAAATATAAAGCGAGATAGGAATATAGAAAATTGGAATCGCCGGCAAAAGTAATTTCTAATTCTGTCAGCATAACCCAGATTTAAACCTTTCCTTATCATTTATAGTTGATAAATGAGCGGTCAGGATGTAAAGGATGACTCTGAAGCAGGGCATGCCCGAAGCTGAAGACCGCAACATTTTTTTAGGCAAAAAATCTGTAATCGAAAAAAAAAACACTCTCAGCCGCATCTACCGCGATAATATTTCAGCGCTTTTTTGCGTCGCACACCGCTGCTTTGTCTGAATTAAATTGATTTTGGTAATGCAAGGGACATGTACCTACAAGCGAATATCTCCATCATGCCAACGTACATACAAAACCGGAAGCATACGCCCGAGGATAATGAAAAACTGTCGGTTAATTTACTTACAGCTTGTGTCGGTGCATGCCTTCAATTTTTCACGCTTGTCCCATCGAATGGGAAACAATGAACAGCATGCTTTTTTCCTTCCTCATATGCTATCCGTGTACGATGTGGACATATCAGCATCCAGTTCCGGTATTAATTTGATTATTCAGATAGACCTAAAACAGAAGAATGACAACAACAATACGTCATCGTTAACTGCCCTTCCGAGCTCTGAATTGCTCTGTATAGTATCGCCATACTGATAATCATGGCGTAAGGAATAAATTGGAAAATATTGGCATGTGAATGAGAATGCTGGTTATGCGAACGCCACCGGGTTGATTGCGCATTGGCGCAATATTGGTTACGTGAGCCGAAGGGTGCACTTCCGTGCGACGCCGGAAGCGATGCGTGCATGGTCGCTGAGGGGACGTTCAAATCGGGCGGCAGGCGCGAGCTATTTGTCACCGAATTCTCTACGCCATCGCCGTTGGCGACTCGCCGATGGCGATGGCATATGTGCACTGGCGTCGACCATTGAATGTCGATAACTATTTGAATTCGCTGTTGACAGTGAGGTCATCCATTTGTGTATTACGCTTGATAGCAAGGTGTTGATTTATGGCCGTAGGATCCTGAATCCTGCTTAATCCGACGACGACATCGTGCCCAATTGTCGACCGCAGGACTATCCATTTCAATGGGATAACATTGATAACTATCTACTATACGATCAAAAATATTGACTTTGTGATTACAGAGTAACAGTGATTGCAACAAGATATGTTACATGTTCAGGATTATCATATTATATTTTTTTATGATAATTGTCTGATTGAACTATTCTACTAGTCATCTGATAGTTTTATTACCTGAAAACTTGGAGAGAGCCGATAAAAAATGTGTAATAGCGGTTTGTGAAAAATTTACATTTCTGGTAATTGGTTAACTTTTACTTGTTGTCAATTGAACTTCAGTTCTACAATTAATATTTCTATATTTTATAAAATACAATGAAACATTTTTTTAATAGTTAGAAACGTTAAATCACCTAATACTTAGATGTTTTACTTGTTTATTTAAATTTCGTACAATGGGTATTTCGCCTATGCGGCATCATCAGGTATTGAATGTTAAAAAGTTACAAAGTGGTATTTATACAGACGCAGGTATCAAAGTTCGCGTTAGAGGGGTGTTCATAAGTAAATCTAACTGATCGTTAAGAACATTTTCAGCATTGTACTTTATGGCTCTTTTTATGTAGATTGCTTCCAATACATTCAGTTTATAACCTTTATTACCTAAATGTAAGATTTGCAAATTTGAGATGTCGCACTGGTGTCCAGATGTTGCAAGATGTTCGGCTAAGGCAGAGTGCGGGGAATTTCCTGAAGTGTTGCAAATTCTCAAATGTTCCTTAAATCTAATGTTGAAGCTTCTACCTGTTTGTCCTATATATAATTTATTACAATTATTACCATTAATCTTATATATGCCTGAATCGTTTAGAGGATCATCTATTGATTTTAATTTGTTGTTTGAAAGATTTCTCAGAGTGTTTTGATTGTAGATCCCTGCGCGAAAGTTGTGGCGTTTTAATTTATTACAAAACATTTTTTTTTGTTTTCATATGCACCTAATGTTTTGGATATTCCCTGATTTGAAATTGAAATTATTTCTTTAATGCAAATATTTGTCCACAATTTGCACGCGAGCACACACGTTGAGAGGAAACTCCTTAGGGTACTCATAGTTCCATTGTGGCCCACGTAAATTCAAACACGAAACATGATCAGCTGACTCTACAAATACTATGACATTTAACATTCCGCCAAAAAATCATGTAATGTCACACGTCTGTTTAGGCAATTTTTATCGAAAACCAACAACCTAGCAAAAATTAATTTTGCACTCAGTTTAAAATTTCGACCTTAAAAAATGAAAAAAGTGTAAATATATATAAAACTGTTGAATATATTTTTACAAGATTTATGAAGTATCTACTTGTAGGAATATTTTTGAATTGTTTATTATTTAAGAATATTTGCAAACAACGATTATTCTCAGGTGAATGCCCTTTAACCTAGCCCAAACAAACATTGAATGTTCAACTGTCGCATGAAGCTGAAAAATATTGAAATCAAGTACATTCATAGGGCTTTCAGAATACTTCATCAAACAAATTCGTATTTCTTATTAAGAAATAATCGAAATATACAAAAAATCGCTGTTGTCGATTATAACCACAAATAATCACTTGCTTTATGATTATTTTACTCCGATATAGCTATAAGAATGCAATAGAAATTGTATTATAACACGATGTTTGTATTAGACCTATTGATATTTTGAATGTTTTAAATTAAATTACGAATCCATTCATATTTATGGCCATAAATTTCGCTTCCAGATGTTACTTTTTCGTTGTCCTGACACAGGATTATTCCAATCCATAAAAGTTTTATTAATAAATCAAAATAACAGTTGACTTATTCTGAAATAATCTAACTCTTGCCATTTTATTTAATTCCTGTGTTTACCAATATAAATCCTAAAAATTGTTTACCTACAGATTTGTTTTTAAATGTTACTCATTACCTTTAGTTATTTCTTTATATTTATAAATAACATGTACAAAATACAATTCATTGACACCACGAATTTGTGTCAATTTAAGCCATCCTAAAAAGTTTAAGCAACTGTATACAGCGTAACATAGCTTACCTTGAGCTTTTAAGCTTTTGCGAAAAATATACCTGCTTTCCGAACCTGACTGCCGATAAATCCTTCGATTTAATAACAAAGTATTAATTTCATGATATACTACAATTTTACAAACTGGTTATTGAATGTCGTTCGTTTAATACCCAGCAATTTTAATTTCGATTCGAGTTTTAATAATATGTGATAACGTGCGACCCTCATTACAACGCGATAATCTCGAGCAAACCATTACACAACATTATCAGCCGTGAAAATAACGTGGGTTGGGGCCGTGAAATTCAATAATCCATGATCGCTGGTAATAAATTCATAGGCTTAGATGAATTATGCGTGATTAATAATGTCACGTACCGAACGCGTAACGGTGAGCACGTTAATAATCGATAGACAAGGCGGCAGCGATCATAAAATCGAGATTACGCGGCCGCATTGGAAGTAAAAGCGGAATTTTGACAACCTTATCGCGCTCTCAGCGTGCATAAATCAGCAGCCGCCTTGGGTTTACGCGAAATTGACGTTCGTTTATATCTGAAATGCCAAATTACATCAGTCGCCGGAGCCGAGCCACCGTAATAGTGAAAGAATCGCGTCGCTATTTGCGAAAAGTAAAGTTCACGATATTCACGGTTTCCGCTGCACTCGAAGCGTAATTCCGGCAAGTCTGATTAAGTTTCAATATGTTCGAAAATCTCCGCTGAATTATAATTCCATTACGCCGGCAAAGTTTGCACTGCGTGCGCAGTTTAAATGATTTTTCTCTCATGTTAACTCAATAAGTCAGAAAAATTCTTTTGCGGTGCTTTTCGATGCGGGTTTAGAGTATGCCCGAGATGTAGGTGCTTGACGTGGCTCAGCGCAACCAAATAACAGGATGCCTTATTGGTGCCTGTAATATTAGCGAGTTATTAAATTATTA
This sequence comes from Mimaenictus wilsoni, assembly GCA_027575185.1. Classification (NCBI taxonomy): domain Eukaryota; kingdom Metazoa; phylum Arthropoda; class Insecta; order Coleoptera; family Staphylinidae; genus Mimaenictus; species Mimaenictus wilsoni. The sequence goes on along the minus strand of JAODAC010019240.1, from coordinate 504 downwards.
ACAGGGCCCTGTGGCTCGGGATGGCGACGTAGTTACCGCCTGATGTCACTTATGAATCGGGAAATTTTAATTAAATTTGATAGAGTTTTCCGTCGAGGGAGCCTGGGCCTCAATATGTATCTTCATTAATTTAGGAAATTCGCCTCTCTTGTGGCTAACCTTCTAAATTCCTGTCTTATAAATAGGTTTCACGCATTTTGATGATTATTTACATTTTCTATTAATCGAATTTTTGCTTTAAATTTTATCAAGTAAATATATTATTACTTCACTTTCGTCCTTATTCTTCTTTACTAAGTATTCCGAAAGGCCCAGCGTGGCAATTTTTGCATATGTCGACAAGTTGTGTAGTCTATCGTTAAGTTGATTACATATTTTTGAAAAGTCGAGTAGTTTATCACACTTCTGTAACCTCGGGGCTTAAGTTTACGCTTAAGTTTAACTGTACCATTTAAATTTGGTTTGTGTTACAACCAGATGGGTCTTCGAGAACTAAGGCGTCGT
>JAODAC010019219.1:0-11613 GCA_027575185.1 Mimaenictus wilsoni | reverse complement strand
CTAGTTTTGGCTTTTCTGCAATACTTCCGGAAGCTCAGGCATGTGTAGGTTGAACAACTAGACCTGGAGGACTGAGATAGAGATCTTTAAGTCCGATAAGGGCTCTGTCTCAGTCCTCGCCTTATTTTGTCCAATTGGTCTGTTTCCATCTTTTTGACGGCCATCGTTTCCTGATACATTTGTACCAAGTTCACTGAAGAACAATTAACCCCCTTCTTCAAATGAGGGGACTTTCTTCTTGGTATTCTATCATATGCCCCTTCAAGCCTAAAGCATCTTACATTTACCCGTTCTCCCTACCACTTGTTCTGCTGTACGTACAAAGATGAATATTTGCTCTCTCGCCCCTCTCTCTCTGATCAAAAACCTCCTAGTTTTCTGGTAGCCTTTGCTGGACTTCTACTTCCTCCTCAATCCTCAGATTTCATACAAGTCCGTGACCTCCCCTTGTTAGACCGAATTATAATACATTATGTACCTACATGTAATTTATTAAAGATTAACCAACGTCTGTATAACTATTCGTAATCTCCAACTTTTTTACTAAATTATTAACAAAATGCCATATAAACTAAATTAAATACACCCAGTATTGCCGAATATCATTAGAATGCAAATAGGCAACTTGAGCAAATGTTCAACACGCACCCACGTAACGCCCTCTATCGTCGACCGGGCCCCAGGCGCTATTGAACAAAACATGGATAGACTACTTGCGTGCCCCATTACAACACCGACGTGCGTTCATTCGGAGGCGGTCTGAAGCCGCCGGAGATGGCAGCGTGCACGTATAACGACCCAAACAAGGACGAACCGCCCGTCGTGCAGCCACCGCCGCCTTCCGCAAGTCGACCGGGCTCCACATTCACATCCACATTACAGCATTATTTCTATATTAAAACTCATGAATACGGCCGATTCGCTTATATTAGAAAACCCATCGTAGCACGCTTCCACATATCGTCGGGTGGCGTGGTGCGTACAAGACCACAACGCGAAAACAATGGAGACGACGTCATTAGGCCGCCGCTGTTATAATGTTGCATTAAAATGTCTTCTGGCAGTTGATTAAAAACAACAACAAAAATGCGGCTCGCCATGCTGCGCTGCGCTGGTGTAATGTATTTATAAGCGAGTTGAACATAAACACGATGCTGCTGGTGGGTATTATAGATGCTATGAGCTAATACATTGAGAATTTAAGTTATTTGTTAGGTTATGAGACGAGGAGGAGCACGTTTATTATTAGTGACTTCATTAAATGTGACTTACTATACAGGGGAACTTGGAATTGGGTTTATTTGCATCCTGCAGGCCCAATTAAACATAGTATTTGGGTAGTAGTAGTTTGTGATGGTGATATTGCTTTTCCAATGTGGAATTTATGTTTGGAATTTATCTAGCATTCCAATAATTAATCGGCTTTTGATTATAATTAAATCTTATACATGTGACTAATTATGTTTGTGCTTTTACTACAATGTTCTGTCTAAGATTAATAGATGTTTATTTTAGTATATTGTACAGCGAGCATGGTCGTACGAGTAAACAATGTGCATTCCATGCGAGTTGTACACTATTATATGTGAAAATAATAAAGAGTAGATTTAGTTTTTTTAACAGTTATAGGCTACGTGCAGATGCATCTGTCCGGTGCGAATTGGCACGCGCATGCGCAAAGTGGAACGCAGTCGCTGGCAGCGGCGCAGCGTACGCGCGCAGCGCAAAAGGATCTCATGGCTTATTGCGAGCACAGCAGGGCACGACGCCGGCTTCGGCAATGAAACTACCATGAACCGATTATATAGTTTGCTTGCCTAGAACTACATTATCTACCGGTACTGTTATGATCAGTCGTATATTGTGTAGATCATAGCTTTTTTAATAAATGTATGTTATTTTATCTAAGGGAAGAAAAAAAATATTATGCTTTTGTTGTATAGACACTTGTCAGATAAATTTATTTATTGAAATAATGCAGAATTAACACGTTTTAAAGTTTGATTTACAAATGGCGCCATTAAGTGGCATTTTTTGCTTTTTACCGTCCCTATGACTTCTTAAAATGCTAAGTCGTTGCTGTATGGTATTGAAATGTAATAACCTTCAGTAGACACTTGTCAGCAACAGAACCCCCTAACAACTTTTCATATACGGAAGGTTTCACTGTTGTGTCACTTTTCATTTATATATAATTAATTAATTAATTAAAAGTAATAATAATTTAATAAAACCATATATTTTAACAGTTAAAAATGAAAGAATAAAAATCTCCATTTTAATGTTTGGCATACAGATGGCGCTATTAAGTGACATATGTCAGTAAAACTCGACAATTTGTATATAGATGGCGCTGTTTGGAATTGACAAATACTCGTGTTTTTGTCGGTGCTCGCCGCGCCGGTAGAGAGATAAATGGGCTTCAGATCTTTTTATTTGCGGATACACACATAAGAATTAGACTTTTTATTGCGCATTTTTTTCGCACGACCGCCGCGAATTTACATGACACCGCTATTTCTCTCCGTAGACGCCGCACCCCAGGCGAACACATAAAGTTGCCGCGAGGAATCAATGGCATCGCATAAATCTCGCAAATGAGCTCGAATTTTCGCCCTTTCGCGCCGCGATATATAGACGTATATCTTCGGATATTTTTCCCCGGTTCGTGCCGACGACGATTTCCACGGCGGTGGACTTTGTGGCTGCTGAAAGGAATTGCAACGACGAAAAGCGCACAATTTAAATTATATCTCTCCCGGAAATGGCGTCGGAACGCTCACGAGATTGTCGATAAACTATACGGCGAGAGATGGCGCTCTTATGGAATAGTGGCGGGAACAACGTTTGTGCTACGGCAACGTGGTATATCAGCCACGTTACCGTAACAAAACAAAACTTTATCTGGCCATGAGAGCTTTATGACGCCACAAAATGTAACGCAAACGTTCGCCTTCGTTGGCAAAACAAACGCAAAATACACCGCAAAAAAGGGCGTGGAAAAGCGGCGAATTGGATAAAGAAGGGTCTCTTCGAAGATATGAAATAGAACGACGTCGGGAATGGGTTTTCGCCAAGTTGTCCTCGCATCCTCGAGCGCGGTAAATCTAAATTTCAAACGTTTTTCTGCACACGCATGCCAATTGCATGCGATTTATCGCGTTGCACTTAAAATGTTCGCCGACGCCGATGTCGAGTGGAACAAAGGGCGTTAAGCGGTGCATCATCACTCTTCATCTTGCGCCGAAGCACGGCCTAATTCGTTATTTTGTGTCGAGTTTATCTACGCGAAAAATAATTAATTTCGCCGCGCGCATTTTTGGACACTTTCGGACGTAAAATTATCATAAATTAGCATTTTTTACGCCTTTTTTGTGCTCGCTGTGGCCCAAATTCCAGCGCGCTGACTGAACGCGTGAGTGGGTTTTTCTGTAAACACTGCGTAATTGTAATTAAGTTTAATTGCTTTCCCGCTTTTATAAACATTCCCGGTCGTTTGTAGTCGACGTAGTTCCTCTACGCAATTTTTTTTCGCACATGCCTGTCATAACCAGGGAATATGAGTATTATTCAATGGAATAAGTGAAATAATTGAACTTTCTTTCATTTTTGCCATTTATACGAAATGCGAATATGTTCAAAATAAAATTATAAATCATCTCTGCATAATTATAAAGTTTTGAAAGTTTTTGCATGCTTCTGTCAGTTTTCAGCCTGAACAACATGTTTGTATATATAAATATTCATTAATTTATAAATTTATAAACTTTTATAAATATATAATTTATAAATTATTTAAATATATTTAGATTAATAGTACTTTTAATTAAATGGCGTAAATATAAAATAAATAACATCCATTGAGAGCCGAATGTCTAACCATTTTTGGCGACGTATATCTCCGAAAGTAAAAATCTGATTTGAACTTTTCTTTTTTGAATATGTGTATTTTGTTTCAACCTAGGAGATAAGCTACATTTTGTTCTGATTAATTTAATTCTTTGCAGTTTTCTTTTAAATTTAAAATTTGCGAACGTGAAAATTATAAATATATTTTCATTAACTGTACTTGGAATTAATTTGCGTATCAAATAAATACTAAAAATAAAATTATAACATATACAAGAGAAGTAATGGCGGTAAACCGATAAAAAGGTAATTATAACATAAAATAACATCTACCGCATAATCTTTTTCTCGTGACATGCAAAAAATGAGAATAAATTAACATAATTCATTCTTAATTGCCACCTGTCGGTTTAGGGGTTCATTTTGCTGGGTTCTTTTGTGTTCTGTAAGAGGTCGTGGGTCAAGTTTATGTTATTAATGACAAACGACAAATTTACTCCATGTACTCTGTAATTGATATGACATAAATCATTGAGCAGGGATTGTCGTACAATTTATGGACAATTTGAACATTTTCTGTTGATCACCACATTAATTACGCGTATGTGTTTAGAAAAAGATTAATGCAAAATATTCAAGTACAACTAGCATTCATTCCCTTGTAAGCTGAGAAATGCGAGCCGAAGATGGAACGATTTTTGGCGAGGTATATCTCCGAAAGTATTAATCGGATTTTAACTTTTCTGTTTTTAGTAATTGTGTTTCATTTCAATTTAGGAGATAGGCTACTTTTGTTTTAATTAAATTTACACTTTGATGATTTTTTTAAATTTCTAATTTACGACGGTATAAATTTGAAATTTTAAACAGAAATATAAAATAAAATAACATATCTCTCAAGTTGACACAAAGCACACATTAACAAAAAAGAAAAGTGAAAATCGGATTGTTCGTTTTTGAGATATGCGAGGTCAAAGTTTGTGATTCTTTCGGCTCACATTCACCAACTTTCACGCTCGTATAGTAGTTGTTCAAGTAAAACTTCTCTACGTGCCCTTTTGTAAGCTGGGGAAGCAGAAAGTGTATCGATTTTTGGATTTTGGTAACTGCAACTTTACTTTTTTTTTGGCTTTGCATATCTCAAAAAGGACCAATCCATTTTTAACTTTTCTTTTTTTAATAAGTGTGTTTGGTTTCAACTTAGGCGATAGGCTATTTTTGTTCTTATTAACCTGATTCATTGAGATCGTTCAATTTCATTTTTAATGAAATTATTAAAAAAACATATATGAAACAAAATAGCCCAGCTATCAAGTTGACACAAGGCACACATTAAGAAAAAAGAAAAGTAAAAATCGGATTGTTCGTTTCTGAGATATGCAAGGCCAAAGTTTGTAATGCTCTCAGCTCGCATTCAGCAACTTCCACCCTAAGGTGAACACACGAATAGTAGTTTTATATAAAATGTTCTACTAAAACTTTTATACGTGCACTTGGATGCTGGGGAAACTGAGCCGAAATTGTACCGAATTTTGGCGCTGTATATCTCAAAATGTACCAATCCGATTTTAACTTTTCCTTCTTTAATAAATGTGTTCGGTTTCAACTTAGGAGATACGCTATTTTGGTTCTTATTAACTTCACTTATTCAGACTTTTCAATTTCATTTTCGAATGAAATTAATAAAAAATATATATGAAACAAAATAGCCTATCTATCAAGTTGACACAAGGCACACATTAAGAAAAAAGAAAAGTAAAAATCGGATTATTCGTTTCTGAGATATGCAAGGCCAAAGTTTGCAATGCTCTCTGCTCGCATTCATCAACTTCCACTAGTGTTCACTAATGTTAACTCGGGAATAATAGTTTTATATAACATGTTCTAGTAAAATTTCTATACGTGCACGTGTAAGCTGGTAAAGCTGAGCCGAAATTGTAACGAATTTTGGCGCTGTATATCTCAAAATGTACCAATCCGATTTTAACTTTTCTCTTTTTAATAAATGTGTTTGGTTTCAACTTGGGAGATAGGCTATTTTCGCTTCTATTAGTGTAAGTCTTTAAGTTTTTTCAATTTCATTTTTTAATGAAATAAAAAAAACAAATATGATGCAAATTATCTTATCTCTCAAGTTGAAATGATGGGTTCATTTAACAAACAGAAAAATAAAAATCAGATTGATTGAATCTGTGATATACGAAGCCTAAACGTAAAGGTCTGAACTCGCAATAACCTGCGTAAATGCGCGTAGACTTTTTACTTCAAAAATTGAAAATATGTACATTAAACATAGCGATGCGATGCAATTCCCGAACCACAATTCCTTTTTAATCAAATAAAACTAAATTCCTCTTAATTTACTTCAATTTACATCAATAAATACTTTTGAAAAATATTTTACCAGAAAAATAAAACTCAAAAGACGATTTTAAACCAGCCAATCTAGAAACATCAAAAGAAATTCACCGAAAGAAATTTAATGTCAGTTAACAGCACTAAGATTTCCTATAGTTCAAAGTTGAGTTGAGGGTTGAGGGCTGATGGAATATTTATTGCGGGCAATAAATAACTTTCATTGTAGAATTACATGCATACATCCCGGCGCCTCCACCACGCAACTAGCAGTCCCTTCTCAACTCGACCCCGTGTCATTATAGAATTTGTCGTTCGGCGAAATTTTGGCCAATTTTATACGCTTGCATTTCGCGCACCACGGACACACAAAAATCTGCGCCGCTCGATTGCGCTTCCTTTTTTTCACTGCCTCCGTCTCTGGGCACTCTCGTTACTTTTGCGCTTTTTTGGTGGTTTATTGGTTGCGCTATGCGCCGGCAGGCGTGGGCGTGCCCGTCGCTGCCCGCGTCTTTTTAAGACTTGCCCGAAGTGCTTACATACAATTTATGTCTTTCAAGTCGTTCGTTCCTCCGTTTGGTCGCCGAGCGATGCGACGCGCAGATATTTCGCAAACTTGCACACTGCAACTGGCTGCCGTTGCCGAGGGGAAATTACGGGAAAACTGCGAAATGTTTGCTTTTTTTATGGTCGTTGTTGGAGCCACTGCGCTGGTTTAATGGGACTTATTAACTTACTGATTATCGATAATTAAAAAGACGATGATAAAGTTTGATACAGGTCAATTAAGCTTTCCCGCAGGAGCTCTTTCCTGCGGAAAACACAATTTTATGTTTAAATATCGTAAAAATGAGTTCATTGATATTTATAAACAACTTCATGTGCCACAAGTTTTATGATATATCATAGCACCTCCTGATACTAAGGGTAAATCTTTTCCTATGTGAATGCATGTTTCATGGTGTTGAGTTGGTTGCCTAGGCTGAGTTTGTCAAGTGTTAGTTACGTTTTTTGTTCTTGTTATTTCGTTTTTATAAAGGCATTGTGTGGTCCGAAATCGTGTGCTTTGTGATCAGAGACGTTGAGGTGTGTTAGAAACCGTTAGCCTTTGCTGGAAAATAAGAATCTTTTTACTATTATGTTTGATGTTTTTCGATGCCATGTACCGATTTATAAGGGTCGCGACAATTTCCAAAATATCTGTCAATATTGGGGGCACTTGGCAGATAACTATGGATTTATGGCTCATGCATTACAGGATCTTAAGAAAGACATGAGAAAGTACAGCCAAAGCTATTAGGCTTTGTTCTCTTTGACGCGAACCTCGGTGGTCCCAACGTGTGCGAACCAGAGTCTTAGTTTTGCTAGGGCAGTTGGTAAGACTTTCTGGATACACCCAGTGTGAGGTGAGAGAGAGAGAGCGATTGGTAGGCGCAGTGTGCTCTGATTGGTCCAGATTAGGTTCGTGAGGTGGAAGATTATGGGGGTGGGAACCCAAGCCGAAGTTATTTTAAATTTGTGTAAATAAACTTAGTCACAATCCGAACTTCGACGTGTCTACTTTTCTCCGCAGCGCCATCATCGCTGTCAACGAACGGGTATTTTGGGCCCTGCTAAAATAAAAGACCTTCGGCGTTTTTGTCCAAAGTTGACGTTGTCAGCAGGATGATATTGTCAGCTGTTCGCAAGAAGGAGAGAGGTACGTAAAGCATAGGCTAAACCCAAGGAACTTAAAAGCTTGAAAGGATCCTATTGAGTCAGGTCCCGCGCATCACCGGCAAATAAATTAATCACATTAAAAACCGCTACAACCGCGTAAAACATGGTATATATGTGAAAATATTCCATAAAATGCAATTACTTAAAAGTAAGGAATGAAGAGCAACACATACTTCAGAGAATTGCTTCAAAGAGCAACAGATGAAATTTCTTGGGTTTTGCAGAATTTGCAAATAAACTAGAAAGTCTTCCGTTTGCAAGTTTCTTTACAAGAAACGAAGAATTAAACAAAATGAAAGAACACATTTTAAAAACAAAATTGCTAAAACCACCACCGTTTTCCTAGTTTTCCCAGTTTTAAAATTGTACATTGCAGTATGAAAGCAAACCTCGACTAAAACTTCTCAAAAACTCTGCACTCCAAATAAAATGTCAATATCAGCACGTGCTCGAAACTCAAAGAACATTTCCACCATGGTTTTGCCGCACATAATCGAAATCGAATTGAATTCATTCGACAAACTATTACGTAAGGTAGTAGGCAACCAGAAGTAGTAGTTAACACGGGAAACTGTTGCCTGCGTTCGCCCGCGTTATTGTATTCGCCGTGGAAAGCCAGGTGTAGCATTTTCCAACGTTTGTTGAACGAGCCACGATGGAAGGAAACTCATTTTCCCAGCAAACTTGTAGGAAACCTCAACGTTTCAGAGACCTTCGTCGTTCTAAGGTCTTCGGTCTTCTAAGAAAAAGCCAGAAGTGGGAAATATACTTAAATTTATGCATATTCTCTCTCGGTATCTCTTAGAGAACGTGCTGTGGTGACAATCGTCCAAGTCAAAATCAAAATCATTAGCGAACATTGATGTGAGAGACCTGAATGTGTTACGTTATTAAATTTGAGTTATTTGAGTATATTAATGTATATTCCGTGACTCTAGGTGTGATTGTAGGTGTTTATTCACTCACTGTTGCGTTCCAGGCGATAATATTACTCGACTATCCGCTATTATGTGTGAAAATGCGATTCCGTACTCCATTCATAATATGACGCGTTTGTCAAGGTTTTGGTGGAGGTGCCGGTATCTAGTGGTGGAGGCGCCGGTTGTTCGTTGAGGTAAACCGATTTTGAAGCCTCGTCGTGTCGCCGTCGGGTTTTGATGCTGTTAGGAACGTTGTTAGAAACATTGTACTGTCACATTTCTATACTGGAAACGTGTTTAGAATTTACATGCATTTTTCTTGATATTTATCGATATTTACTAATTTATTTTATTAAAATACATTTTTAATGCGTATGAATGAATGAAAGTTGATAGTTCACACAAAAATTGTTGAGCTGCCGGTAAAATATCAGAAATTATGTAATTCATGTAATGGATAATGAATCATGGGCCAATTTGGTAAACACTTTTCTTGAAATAACGACGCTGAGCCGAAATTGTAACGAATTTAGGCGCTGTATATCTCAAAATGTACCAATCCGATTTTAAACTTTTCTCTTTTTAATAAATGTGTTTGGTTTCAACTTGGGAGATAGGCTATTTTCGCTTCTATTAGTGTAAGTCTTTAAGTTTTTTCAATTTCATTTTTTAATGATATAAAAAAAAACAAATATGATGCAAATTATCCTATCTCTCAAGTTGAAACGATGGATTCATTTAACAAACAGAAAAGTAAAAATCAGATTGTTTGAATCTGTGATATACGAATCCTAAACGTAAAGGTCTGAACTCGCAATAACCTGCGTAAATGCGCCTAGACTTTTTACTTCAAAAATTGAAAATATGTACATTAAACATAGCGATGTGATGCAATTCCTGAACCACAATTCCCTTTTAATCAAATAAAACTAAATTCCTCTTAATTTACTTCAATTTACATCAATAAATACTTTTGAAAAATATTTTACCAGAAAAATAAAACTCAAAAGACGATTTTAAACCAGCCAATCTAGAAACATCAAAAGAAATTCACCGAAAGAAATTTAATGTCAGTTAACAGCACTAAGATTTCCTATAGTTCAAAGTTCACTTGAGGGTTGAGGGCTGATGGAATATTTATTGCGGGCAATAAATAACTTTCATTGTACAATTACATAAATACATCCCGGCGCTAAAATTACTCGACTATCTGCTATTATGTGTGAAAATGCGATTCCGTACTCCATTCATAATATGACACGTTTGTCAAGGTTTTGATGGAGGTGCCGGTATCTGGTGGTGGAGGCGCCGGTTGTTCGTTTTGAAGCCTCGTCGTGTCGCCGTCGGGTTTTGATGCTGTTAGGAACGTTGTTAGAAACATTGTACTGTCACATTTCTATACTGGAAGCGTGTTTAGAATTTACATGCATTTTTCTTGATATTTATCGATATTTACTAATTTATTTTATTAAAATACAATTTTAATGCGTACGAATGAATGAAAGTTGAGAGTTCACACAAAAATTGTTGGGCTGCCGGTAAAATATCAGAAACTATGTAATTCATGTAATGGATAATGAACCATGGGCCAATTTGGTAAACACTTTTCTTGAAACAACGACCCGTTTTTATTGGCATTTGAAGACCGATAACTTATTGCTTGTGTTTTTAACTCGTCGAATAATGCGCGTCAAATATCTTTATTATTGACGAAAGCTTCGAATTACGTTCGACAAGACGCACACAAGCAATAAAGGCGCTTAACTCCCACCCAGACAGATAATATATCGCGTTTCATTGCTGCTCGTTTCTTTAAATTGCACATCTCTATCTTTCAAGTCGTCGAATGGCTTCGTTCTTGCGAGGACAGCGGCTATGCCGGTTTGTCAACATTAATTCCACGCTCATCGTACACAAAGTGCCAATTCATTCCAAACGAAACCACCCTATCACTCCCTCTTCCCCGAACACCGATAAAAACTTTCGTAGCATCGAGAAATACATAAATAAAATATGTTTTGCCTCGCAGCAATCATAGCCGAGCAATACGTCAACTGATTTCCACTCGAATGAAGCAACAGAAGAAGAAGGAAAAAAATCACGAATTTGCTCATAACTCGGATGAAGTAATAAATATAATGCAGTGGCATGAGTAGAAATCGGCGCTGGAGTTTGTGTTATCGGTCATCGTTGCGATGCGATGCGCCGAAATTTACTTTGCGAACTTTTATTGAGCGGGTTATTAATTCTGGCGCGCGGGCTCCAAGCTTCGGCGATTTTTTTCTCTTGCGTCCTCTGCATTTCGCGTCTGCTTTTAACTAACTTGTAAGCGCACGAGAAGAAGCCCCTTCGATTTGGCGAAGAAAAAGTTTCGTCTCGCCGATCAACTTCCACATTCTACATAATGCGCCCAAAGCGCAATTGATCCATGCGGAACGTATGCGCGCGGAATGGCGGAGTGTATTTGCAGTTTGCCATATTCGCTCGCAGTGATAGTTTTTTTTTTGCTTGCTGCTCGTATTTCCTTTTCCTCCATGCCATTGCCGGCAGGGAATTACTTTTCCCTCTATTTCCGCCTGCTTGCGGACGGATTGATAAAGGCAAGAGCCACTTGAAAAGTTGCTTCTTAAAATTATTGCTTCTTTGATTCGTTGATTTCTTTTTAGTTTTACTTAATTATACTATCTGCTTTTAACTTATAAAATACGCCTCTCAAAACATACTAGAACTAATAGCAGAGACATTTGAGGGGTTCATGAACACCAACACA
>JAODAC010019208.1:0-19851 GCA_027575185.1 Mimaenictus wilsoni | reverse complement strand
ATACATACGTAAACACACATACATACGTAAACACACATACATACGTAAACACACATACATACGTAAACACACATACATACGTAAACACACATACACGTAAACACACACATACACGTAAACACACACATACACGTAAACACACACATACACACGTAAACACACATATACACACGTAAACAATTTTCTTTTGAAAAGAGAATGTTACAGTGACTACTTGGAATTGACGTTGCAAACTACTGTCAAATTTTGAAATATAAAAACTAATTTAATATGACATGAAAATACTAAGAAGCCTAAGAAGTTAGCATTTAAAAAGTAATTGGAGAAATCCTTGAGCATATTTAAACCAAGATTTACACCACGCGACATGAATAAAATATTCCAAGATGCGCACTGCGTCAACGACCGCTCGAAATTCTTCTAAAATTCAACGCACGCAAGGGCAGCTAGCCCCTACATACACTTGTCGCTATCGATCTTTGATAACAAATTGTTCACATAAAACTACTCACTTCTATTCTTCGAAAAAAAAAGAAACGAATGCGCACCGAATAACATAACTTACTTTAAGATATTTATCCTTCAATTTCTTGGATTTTTCATACGCACGTACGTTATACTTAAACATTTTAAAGTTTTTTTTTTGTTTAGCTTTCAATTCATTTGTGATATGTGTTTTACTTTTTTTGGAATAGTTTAAAGGAAAATGTCAAAAAGGCTAAACCGATTTAATGTAACGTAGTGAACGCTCAAAGAACAACTAAAGCTTTTGAAGCAAGACTAGGCAAAACAAAGCTAGTCGAGCTTTGTGGAAACTATTAACTGTCGTTAATTAGTGGTAAGAATAACTCGGTTTACGATGGCGCTCGATTTTGGTGCACGTCGCCAAAACCGCCCTCGTTTGCGTGAATAATTGCATTGCAGTATTGCCGGTTTTGCGCCATTATCGACTATTAGATTCCGATTAACCTTCGCAAGGCATGCCAGGTTCACACACAAAGTGGCATGTGCCGACTGCGACTGCTGCTTAAATTATCTAGTAGTAGGTGTGAGCATTTTACACATTTTAATCAATATTTCATCACTTTCACTTCATTTCCAAGGTTTATAATTGATTTTCAATGTATAGTAAATATTCTGAATTAACTAAAATTGATTAAATTGAAATTGTTGTTCATTATGATTAATAAATATTAATATTTAATTAAATTTTAAATATTTAATTAAATTTAATTATGCATATCAATGGATGTTTATTTAAAAAGTGTTATAACTTTAGAAACACCAAAAAATGTTTTGTTGCCTTAGATATTCGTTTATTGTTGAAATATGAATATTTTAAATAATTCACACGTATATATCCAAGGAAAATATGACCACAATGCTACTAATGATGGTACCAGTAAAGTTCTCAAGGAAACAAGAGGTAAGCATGGATAAGACCGCGTTCAAACCACATTTCAGAGTCGCATTGCAGGCAAAGACAAATAAATTCAATATATTTTGTTTGAAGTATTAACTCCCACGCTTTAGCCACCTTTCACACTGCCGGCTCTAGGCTTGAAGATTAACCTTGTCTAACAAATGTTTTTGTATTTTTGAAAGGAGGTAGATAGAAATTGTTTGAAATTCAACTATTTCCTTTTAAATGCATTGGTCCGACGAAAAATCTGTCCTGTAGAAATAAAGCTGTATTTGTATAACTCATAAAAGTTAAAAGTAAGTTAGAGGTGGAAACAACCGAGCACTTACTCTGCACTTGCACATCCCTAGCACCGAAAAGACTTTCTTGGCTAGGCAGCGAGCAGCTAAGTCCTGCTGAATTTAAAGGGAAGTCGGTCAAGGAGATTCTAGCCTTTGCTAAGGTTATCTCCGTTATTGACCCATAGTATTGATCCATGCACAATAGATCTAAGCTGGTCGCAGTGCTAGTGGCGTCTAACCGCCCAGGATTAATTAAAAAAAACTCATAAACGCTTGAAGTGATGAAAAGTATAACATGGGTTAACGAATGCTTTCCAAGAAAGTTTTGGTGTAACTCTTGATATTGGTTGGAAAATTCCGATATATTGTTACAGATGCTGAACTGAGAGCTTAATAATAGTTGGGAAAAGTAACATGAGGCCTTTATTGGCTTTTCTAACTGAATCTTCCACAAATAACATATTTTACAATAATTATCACCACCAACCACCATTATCGCATGCCACGTATCTATCGCAAAGCCATTAATGCATGTGAACAACACTTCTCCTGAATTCAAATTGTTGGTAAAAAGCCGAATATTATTCAATTTTGTTGAATATTTTCATATAGGTGCTGTGGAATACCGTAATATATTAAAATATACATGAAGGGCTAGCTTCGGCTTCGGGTTTTTTGCCAGTAGTCTGAACAGCGCCTTAGTTGAAAGAAACCGATGCCTTGTAATCATGTGGTTCAAAGGTCAATAGTGCGTATTTTCGTATGTCGCCATTTGAAATATTTAGATGATTAAGATTCATTATTAGGTATTAAGACGTGATGGAGAATTTTCAAGTGTTTGAACGAGTAGACATTCGCCCTTTCTTGGTCTAAACTGTTTCCTTTAGTAATTTCTATCCAAAGACGATTCGCTGTGCTTTATCAGAACGCAGCCTTAGAATTACATAATACTAGCTAACTTAAAGTTCTGTCTTTTATGATTTAAGTTCACTTTTATTTTAAGTTCACTAAGCACCGATATTCTCACAACAAAAACCGTTATTGTCACTACTCCCTCCCATTGTGCCAATTCCCGGAATCGACATTGCAATTGTATGCATAAAAACGAAGGCCCAGGTCTATCTGTGGATATTTAATCTGTGAATACCCATTCTCTCACTCCCAAAACCCAGCATGATGTCGTTTATCAACCAGTGTCAACCCACAAACACAATGCCAGTTTGGCTACCTGTCCCCTCTGTCAACCTGTCACAACACAACGAAAATTTCCTTAAATAGCCTAAACTGTTTGCCAAACATTAACTATACAGCTATAATCACTACCAATTGTATATCCAGAAACTATGACCTTGATATTCTCTACATACAAACTATGATATAAACCATACAAACCGTAAAAACGCTTACAATTCGATAATAAAACAAGGCAGTGTTTTATTGGAATGCGCGGCATGCTTCGATTTGCATTCGATAACTTGTTTGACTTCATTGAAGCCTCGTTGGAGGTTGAAGTTTTATTGGAGGGAGAAAGAGCGGGAGATGCGGAAGTGGAATCGGTGCAACCAGTGCAGCCAACAGAACTAACCTCAAATAGTTTACTCCGAGCTAAGGAAGTAAAGCATGTGAAAGATTGTTTAAAAAGTGTAAAAGGGAGTGTTTATCAGTATTTGCGAAAATGACAGAAGTGCGTT
The DNA here is from genome assembly GCA_027575185.1 of Mimaenictus wilsoni. Classification (NCBI taxonomy): domain Eukaryota; kingdom Metazoa; phylum Arthropoda; class Insecta; order Coleoptera; family Staphylinidae; genus Mimaenictus; species Mimaenictus wilsoni. The sequence goes on along the minus strand of JAODAC010019208.1, from coordinate 16,456 downwards.
GTGATAACTTTCAGACTTTGCTTCCGGATATTGTCAGTGCGATCAACAAGGCGAAATTCATTGTGATTGACACCGAATTCACTGCTTTATATTTGTCAGACCAGCTTAAACCAAGGTTTGTTAACCGGTTGTTTCAACTTAAAATTCTATGAGGTCAATGTTGATATTCTCAAGATAAACATTTAATAATTGTTTCATTTTCCTGTTTCATCGAAATTCAATTTAATATTGAATTTACTCTGTTGGTAAATTCGTATAATGGCGGGAAATTAGAATTTAAAAAAGGCGGGAAATCTACACTTCAAAAGTGGGCAAAAAAATTTAAATTTAATAAAGGCGGGAAATTTTTGCCTAAGTAATTTCATATCTCTTACAAGTATTCTTATCCAGTACATCATATCCCATTAGTAAATGTAAACTGAGTCTCCTTGGTCAGGAATAGTCAAACTTGCTTTGGAATTATAATAGTTGGGACTTTTCTACAAAAAACTTATACCTAATTGTATATTTCACTAGTCTCTTTGACAATGGAGAAGAAAGATATAAGAAACTTCGAAAGACCGTGACCCACAGTATACCGATACAAATCGGCCTTTCTATATTCCATTTCAATTCGATCTACAACACATACCGAGTCGAGACCTTCACCTTCTACATCTGGCCTAAACCTATAATGAGCGTCAACCGGCTGATACAATGCCAGTCCTCGAGTTTTCAATTCCTCAGCCGCCATAACTTTGACTATAACAAGCTCATCTTCAATGGGATAACTTTCCTGAATAAAGACGAGGAAATCCAAGTTCGTGAAGATTTTAAGAGGAAGTACTGGGCTCTAGACAACTCTATCGAACAATACCTCTCTAATATAATACCGGGTATCAAAGAATGGTATATGAAAGCTCAAGAAGATGACTGCTATATTGAAGAGACTTCTAGTAACGTACTCAAATATGACTATGACTCGTGGTACCACGTTCAGAGACACCTTCGCAAACTCTTTCCTGGAGTCTGGACGAAAGTCAATCCCTTCAATAAGATGGTCTTGCAAAAAGTGTCGCAAGAAACTCTAGATAATCATCTGAAGAAGGATAATCTTCAGAGTGGGACGATCAACTTGGTTTTGGGATTTACGCACGTCTTTCGTGCGCTCGTGGCGGCTCGGAAGCCTTTAATAGGACATAATCTGCTCATGGATTTACTCTTTTTGGAGAGTACCTTCGGGGAAAGTCTACCGGCGTCGTATAAAAAATTCAAGCAAAGGATACGCGAGGATTTTCCGCATATAGTCGACACGAAATGCCTCAGTTTCTATGTGCGCCGGCGGGTGCCCGCCGCGTTGGAGTGGACGAATGGCTCGCTGGAAAGTTTGTACGATTTTTTCATTCGCGGAAACGGACGGAAATTGAATTACAAAACGCCACTGATCAAAACGAATCTCGTTGAGAAGGAGTACTATCATCATGCGGGCTGGGACAGTTACTGCACAGGGGTGGTATTCATACAATTAGCGCATTATCTCGTCACGAAGCAGCTGAAGATGAGCAGTAACAAGGCAAGGGATATTATGTGTTCGGAATACTTTGATGCTGTTAAACCAGTGGCTAATCACATTAATCTGATACGATCTGTCAATTCATACATGGTAAGTATATACTTCAAATCCTCAAAAATAGAGCTGAATATATCTGAACCTACTTTTCTACTACATACAGAATATATGTGGTCCTGACCCAGTGACAAGCCGTCCTCCATGGTTGGTTGCTATTAGTGCTAATGAAGAATTGGACATAATGCAAGTTAGTTTCCCAACTTTATTGTAGCATGAAGCCCCATGGTAACCATTCTAGAATTGTTATAGTCCTCTAATCCCTTATACTCCCCGCATTAATTTTCGAATAAATTCATGTTTAGTTATACCAAGAACTGGAACCCTATGGATATGTAGAAATTCAACCAATAAATAGGTATAGATCAATTATATCTGCATCTTCACAGAAAGGGTAAGTAATATTTATCAAATCATATAAAACCCATGAAATTCTTTTTCTTTTGTAGTGCTTCAGACATTTTGACCAACTTGGGAAATACCAAAGACTTCCAAATCAGAAGATATCGAACTTTTCTTCACCATAGCCTAGCTGTACCTTTTCAGGTAATAGCAGCTAGTGTTTGTCTTATCGCAGCAATTAGCGCTGTCTCTAGGATAGCCAAACTTTATTAATTACATTTCAAATATGTACGATTACGGATGTCCTTTAACGTCAATTTCATCGTTTTTGAGAAAAAGAATAAATGTGTTCTTACTTAATATTTCTATAGTTTTTTTGATCTTGCTTTATATCACATCAGTTTCAAGGAAATTCCTGAACAAAGACGAGTGAAGACTTCAAGAAGAAGTACTAGACACTAGAGAGCTCAATGGAACGATATCTCCCTATTATAATACCGGGTATCAAAGAATGATGCAACCATTCCCAAGAAGATGACTCGTACATTGAAGACGTACTCTAGAGACGTACTCAAATATGACTCTGATCCAATCTTTACAATAAAGTGCTTCACAAATTGACACAAGAAACTTTAGATAAACACCTGAAGAAGGATAGTCATCAGGGTGGGACAATTAACTTGTTTTTTTTTTTGTTTGAGTTTACCGAGCATCGACTACTATGGTCATTAGCTCTATTCAATTCTTTTTCAATGTAATTAGTCATATTAGAAGCTAATACTATTGATAAGAAGAATTCACTTTACTATGCGTCCCCACCGAAAATCGAACCCTCATGGTCAGTAGCCATAGACCAGACCACTGCGTCACTTGGCTGGACTATTCTTTTTATTTATATTTTATTTTATATTTAATTAACTTGGTTTTGATTTACGTTTTATTTTCTTACCTAATATTTCTAATATGTATCCTTGTTTTGTATCACATGTCCTTAACTAACATCACATGTTATCACTTCCACTATGAATAGTCAACTAAAGTTTATCGTTATGAATTCGGCAACAACAGCGGAGCGGATATGGTGGTTACGACAAAAACTGTGGCTAAGTAATGTATTGAAACAGTTAGACGTGTTGCCTAAAGCTACAGTTTTCTACAAAACTATTAATATTAAAGAAAATAGCTTAGCAGAATTGCAGTAAGTGTTAAAATGTTCCTTCGCTTCGGTTTTCATCTACTCCAGTGTGTTGGGAACAGTTAGAAACGCATGCATAATGCATAAATGCATGCATAATCATAGTCGCGTTTACAACCGCTATACACGCTCAGCTGAATTTCGTAGATGTGCGCATGCGCATGCAGCTAATCGTCTGATTACTTGTTTTTGAATCTGAATGAAAATCGACGCTGGCGGCTTGGCATGAAAGACGAACGAGATTTATTTACTAAAAGGATGAGCCTATTCAGAGAACCGTTCGTTGATGAAAATGTATAATTTTCTTGGTTTACAACTTTACTAACCTAATGTTGGACTAGTAGAATTTAACTTAGTACAAGTATAGTCATATTACCTGAAACTGATTATAAGCCATCATATGGTGAATGAAAATATTTTCTAAAAGTTGGGTCATTAAAGGCTGACAATGAGTACATTCGTTGGGTAGAACATTGGTTAAGGTGTTACAAATCTAACGATAGATGGCGATAGTGATGGCGCGTGCCAGGCAAGTTTTGGACTGACATTCTTACTTGGGTGAAGTCCCCCTTTGTAACCCGAGAATTACTAACAGAAAAAGTGGAAACTTTGATGTGTCGCGGGTTACTCTGAGACCCGCTGATCTAATCTAACAAAACCCATCACATGTTTCAACACCTAAAAATTATAGGTTATGTCAACCTGCGTACATAGAAAACAGAACTAAAATGAGGAACTGTATATATTTCTAACTATATATACTATTTATGATTGTAAGAAATTGTATATTGGTTCTCTTTTAAAATAAAAAAAATTAAAAAGCAAATGAATTTTTCTCCATTTCCATCATTGGCTAAGATTAAGCATTTAGAAATTGTGCGTGAGGAGAAAACCATAAACATAGAACATTATCCAGTTGGCAATGAACACGTAGAAACCGACTGCAATTGACTTATAAAAACGCAGCAATAATAAAGTTAAAAGTAGAATAAAAGTTCAGCTACTATACAGCCACCAATTATAAAAGAGAGTGTCTCGGAGAAGGTGTGCTTATAACACGCACACGAAGAAATTTTAATTTAAATTTCGAATATTAATTAGAATCCCAAGGAGTGGCGTTTGTGTTGTGAACGGCTCTTGTCTGGCTTCCAAACTCAAGTTTGGGCCATGAAAAAGATTGAATACATAGGGCTCAATGTTTTCAATTTTAATTAAATATTCTTGTCATTTTATAATGAACTAATTTAGCTTATCACAATCAAACAAACAAGGTATAAACCTGAAATTATGATAGTTGGTAGGGTGCGAAAGGAAAAATAAACATGAAAAGTATCTTTCTTTATGGAAAACTAGGCAACTTCTTCAACGCTACTTTGACTATGAAGTACCATGTAATCTTAGATAAGCAATCTTTAATTAGTCAATATTTTATAAATAAAGATGAAGTTCATTTCACAGCACTTCAGCTGTATATTTGTAAAGCCAGCAAAGGAATCAGTTGATTGAAATCGATGCATTTCGATTATGAATCGAGGACTGCGCTCATTAATATAGCATGAGCTCATTGAGAAAAACAAATCAATGAGAAAAAAATAACACGATTGCTTGCAGCCGAGGAAAATCTAGACCAAACATAACTTTAGTATTTTATGGAATTGTTTGGTTTAGTTCTGCGTGTGATTGGCGTGCGAAGGCATAAAAAACTTGAGGTTGATTTATGTGCTGACTTACTTAGGTAAAGTGCGCTTAATTGTGGACTATATTTGTATATGCTGTGAAGCGAAAGAATCGGCAATAAAATCGATCGTAAAGGGCACTATAAATCCAGAAGGGGTCACACATCACGAGTCGAATAAATTTGCTATCGAGGAAGAGTATAATTTGATGTTTACAATCACAATAAACTAACCACCGTCATTTTTTTTAAAGTTAACCTTTAAAAATAGATATAACGTATATCTTTATATTCGTGGTTCATTTAATCCAACTGTATGAATCTGACAGGATATAGGTTATAAAAAATTGAATCTAGGCTTATTTCAGCACTCTAAACTAGTATAAGTTATTTTTTTAAAGTTAACCTCAAAAATAACTCCATGTAAGTGTTTAACCTTCACGAACTTGACTAATCTACCATTAGACGTCGCACCAAAGCAAGTGAGGGTCCCTTTAAAACGTTGTATTGTAAGCGGCAGGCGTAATAATGAATAGACGAGTGTCTATACGTCCTAATAAGATACCTTGCCCCTCTAAGATGTGAAATTTGCTCCAAGATTTCTGTTTTTCGCAGTCTCCGGAGGTTTCCTACGGCGATGGCAATGGGACATGTCCTCCCAATCTGAGATATGAAATTTGGTTCAATGAGAACCCCCTTCTGTTTTTTGTGGTCCCCTAGGTTCCCCTCGTCTTTTGGCGTGGTCTCCTGGGAATGTTTTAATGGGACACCTCCTCCCAGTCGGAGATTTGAAATTTGCTCCAAGGAGAACCCCTTCTGCTTTTCACCATCCCCTAGTTTCCCCCTAAGTACCCCCTAGAAACACTATTCTAACCTAATCTAAAAGCTGAAACAATTTGCCCAAATTTAACCTAAAACAAAAATCCCTTTCCTCATTCCCGTAGATTTCCCTTTGATGAAACTCTTTGAAGCTGATATTTTCTGTTCACGCACGAAAATGATCGATTCATGAATGCCCAGTTAGCCCGAGTTGAAACCTTTTTGGTCGTAAATAAAAGAAGTGCCAATGCGCAAATATGCTCGGTTCAACGGCACACCGAAATACGCTTCACGCTTGCCCACAAAGGCTGCGGGCGGCGGCGTCTCAAATGCATTTCCTTCCTTTGGCACGCGTTCGCGCTAGAAATGGCAGTAAAACGTCTACGACATCCGCTCGCGCATACGCCCGACATTTACTACCGCATGCTAATCACGCCCGAAAGAACGACCCAACCTAACCCGACTTTAACTACTGTTTACATCTTAGTATTTACAGCTATTTAAAGCACATTTGACTTTTTGCCTTTTTGTAATCGAGATGTGTGAGGTCTCCGCACTACATATGCTCTCAGAATCAGCCAGTCAACGTCACGTGCTTCCATTTAGGGTGGTTGGTTGTGAAAGTACCGGAACAGAGGGCACAGAGAGGGTGTGGGATAATTTGTGTCAAGGCACGTATTATACTGCGTTGTGAAGAACGCACGTGATATATTGCAAAGCGTGATGGGAGACAAGTTGGCGTAATTGAAAAAAGATCACAAAAAGTCCTCCAGGGAAGAGGAAAGAGAGAATAAGGGATGACTTCTTGGGAGTCAATTAGAAAGTTTTGGAGGTTTCCAGGGTTATATTCTAAAGGCTTTAAATTTTCCAATGAATATAATGGGTCTAGAAAATTGATTAATCAATTGATCTTAACCTTGTCTAACTTAACTTAATAAAAATCAATTTATGGCACGATCATTAACTTAGTCAAATCTAGAAATAGGTCCAGTTGACACTATTGTAACTGTGACTTCAGACAAATTTGTATAGAGCTCAATAAGGAAGTTCCTAAATGTGCAAAAAGGGGAACTATGCACCGTATGGTGTCCCGTGTTCAAGTTGTGTTAGATAACCATAACAGTCCGGCGGAAGGCGCTCCTTCCGGTCGTGCCGTACCCGTATGTTTCCGTACCTCGGACCCACCGCTCCGTTTACTAACATTCTGCTACCTCCTCGCAAACCACCACCATCAAGGTGGAACCGAAGAGCAGATGAGCACTTAACAGCTGACATAAGACACCTGGATACCTTCATAAATTATCTTCTAATAACCAGCGACTTGCTAATCGAAACTTGAATAGACAGTAAATTCACGTCATCTGCCACATCCCGTGGCTTTCATCCGTGCCACTGTTATTTTTATCACTGTTTATAATTTATACGTTTACGCGGTATTAATCGATGCGAACGATGTAAAAATAGGCGTTGTTACCGCACTTGTTTCATGTTACACTTTACAAACATAGCTTTTAGTAACGCAAATCACTATGAGGTTATTTTGAAGGGCGGCGGTAATAGGAGGAAGTCGAGAGGTTGTAAGTGGTTGGCACTAGGAAGTAGGTTAGTGATACAAGCAGGGATTACGTGTGGAGGGTGGTTTGGCTGTGGCTGTTGGTAGTTGGCAGGAAGGGATGATTTATGACGATATGCAAAATAGTTAACAAGTACTTACCTCAACCACTTTGAGATTCTGTTTGTCGAGGAGGAACTCCATGGACTTGTGCGGTCTGCCGGCGTCGCGCTGCTGCCGATGCTGTTGTAGCTGTCGGTTGGGGGCACGGAGGCTAGCGGTCGCCGCCGCCGACGGATCCGCGTTGCTGCTGCTGTTGTTGATGACACCACCTGGCAGCGCGTCGTGGCCCAAATTCATAAGACTACGCGTCTTCGCATGAGAGCCCCCGCTCGTGATGACCGTCACCTCAGTGTCGAGGTCCGTCTCGATCAACCCCATCGGCTCCATGGGCCGGGGGCGGCCGGAATCGATCGTGCGCCGCAGCTGTTCGTGCAGTGTCGCTTCGGCGGCGGCCGCCACCTGCGCTGGTGGTGGTGTAATCGACGACGGCTGCGCCGCGCCGCCACCGCGCTTTACGCACGCGCCAACAACGCGTGGCGGCATTTTCGGAAGTGGCGGTTTTGCGCTGAGCGCATCAATTGCTACCCCATCCACTTGCACCTTGCTGAACTGATTGTTGTTAATCTTGCCGGCGCATCCATCGATGTAATCCTGGTTACCACCGGGAATCTCCGGTCCCTTTAGGGGTATGTAGATATAGTCATCCTTGGTAGCAAGTCGCTGACCGGTCGCGGGTTGAAATTGAAATTTCGTTGTCGGAGGATCTTTGACCGACTGCGATTGTCGCTTCTTCTTATCGTCGTTGTTTTTAGCGGCGCGCGAAGAGAAACGGAAGCTGGCGATGCGTGAGAAGAATCCGCCGATGCCACCGTTCGTACTACCACGCGTGCGATTGTTGTTCTTCAGTGACGCAGTGCCGGTGCTGCCTAACTGTTGTCCAACCGGATCCATCGCCATCGCGGGCGTAACTGCTGGCGTTGAGCGCGCGTTTGTATGACGGTCCTCCACCTCGGCCTTCGTCGTGGCGATGGTGGGGAGTTCGCATGCGGTCCCGGCGGTGCGTTGATGTGCGCTTGGCACCTCCGCACTCCTTCGTTTGCTGACCTCGTGTGTGTGATGCTGGTGCCGGCGGCGCATCACCTCCTCACTGATAGCCGCCTTCAGAGTTGTCTCACTGTCATCCGTAGAATCATCACTAATAAGCACACGTTGCCTCAACGTCAACTCTGGCTGGGATCTCGTAAACAACCTCCTTGGAGGTGGCTGAATGGGCACCTCTCGTTCCGGTGTCGACGAGCAAGTCGAATCTTCATGCTCTGTCGTCACCGACATACTATCATCCCTCCAATTTACCTCAGCTATGACAGGACTGAAATGAACACCTTTGGTGCTAGTACTAAGAGACTTCCCAATCTTCTCCTCCAAATCCGTCCCCACCTCACTTGTACTCGTACTCCTGTTGATCAAAGAACTCTTTCGTGGAGTCGGTGCATCATATTCTAAACTGGCAAGATTCGGGGTACTGATCACATTCCGATTGATTGGCGTCGACGTGAACATATCCAATGAGGGCATATTCAATTGTTCGATGCTTTTCACTCCGAAACTCTGAATTGAAGTCTCCGAAATTGCTTTCAACGCATCCTTGTCAAACTTGTATACTGTCGAAGGCCGGGACTTCTCCTCGTCGCTCATATCAATAGAGTTTGTCATCGCTTCCAAATAACTCCCCTCCCGCCGGAAACTCGAAGTTGGCTCCATGTCACTAGCGGAACTTATACTCGACGTATCATACTTCAACCGTATTGTGATCTTGTCTCCGTACTCAGCTCGATGATATCTCGATAACTTCGGCATGTCTTCCTTGACTACTTGCAACTCCTTCCAATCTTCCTCTCTTGAATCCGTCGAGTCCAAACTGGATAAAGCGGAAATGTCGCAATTAACGGCCGCTATGGAAGTCTTTTGAATCGGAATGATACCCCGCGAGTCGCCACCTGCCCCTCGAATCTCCCCAGCAAGATTGAGATCCTTCGGCACGCTGGACACTATACACACGGCCGCCTCGAAGCACGCGTCCTCGCAGGACTGTGCTTCGTCGGCGAGCAGATTCGGCACGCTCGCCGCCGTCGTCAGCGAGCTATAATTACTCGTGCATTCCGCCGGCGTTGTCGCGTCTTCTAAATTTATCGCAGTGTTGTGGGCGACCGCGCGACGCTTGTGAAAGCGCTCAATCAACGGACTGCGATGCTCGTACTGATCCACATTGCTCAAATCATGATAGCTCACCCCGAAATTCCCCGTAAACGTATGGAAGACATCCCCGTCATATGCAGCAAATCTGTCCCCAGTCCTTAGACAATATTTCTGTAACGTATCATCCTGTGAACGAATCTCCACACGAGTTTTGTAGATATTTTTCATATTCTTCGTTGTTGAAGTAGTCGAGCACGTCATCTCTTTGACAGTCTTCTCCGTCAAATGCTGAATCACCATATTTGGAATACTAGAACTCTTAGTCTTAGAGTTGTAAAAATGATCACTGTAACCGCTATCTTCACTTAGATTTTCAGAAGATATCTTCACTGTCTTCATACTCGTAATATTCGTATTGAGGGAATTTAAGGACTGGAGACCTTGGAGTCCATCAAAACTCCTCCACGTCTTCAGATTCACTGATTTGGAGCTATCATAACGCGCTGCCTCTAAAGTTTCTTCGCTATCAGCACTCTCGCTGGAGCTACTACAATTCGCACTGTTATCATACAGGAGGGAATCTCGACTCTGATGCTTCTTCTTTGGCACCAAATCAATCTTCAGAGCTTTGTAGTACTCTGCTGAATCGTCATCACTGAGTGCTCCCCGTTCTAAACTATCTGGACTTACTGCCCCTCTGCCTCCTTTCCTCTCCAGAGAATCGTAGCTGAAATTACTGAAGATGCTCGGCGAACTGCTTGAAATTTCCGCGCACTGCTTCTCGAGACTCTCAAATTGCAGCAAGCTGGAGGAGCGACTGATGGAGGACTCGTCGTCGCTGAGCAGGACGTCCTGGCGTCGGCGCTTCGCCGGGCAGGCTACCTCCCGGTCTGATTCGCATTCCACATCGTCTGCAACAATTGGTCAATTGGAACGTTAACAATCCGATTATGGCGTTATCGCAAGTACTTAAGTCACGTCTAGAGTCTAGACTAACAATAAGTTGAAAAGAATGTGGCGCTATACTTGGAATAGCACAAATTTGCCACTTTTCTAACATTGGCAGGTACTTAGTTGTTAGTTTTATGGCTTTTGGGGCGAAAAAGTGTGGAAGCCATACGAATGAATCTTCCATAATCGGATTAGAACTTGCGATGAGAACTACCTGAATTTAAAGTCTATTATTCGAGCCTACATACATTTTGCAACTAATATTGTAGAGCCATAAATATTGAATCAAGAACGTTATTTCCAAGAAAATTGAGAATTTCAAAAAATAACTTTAAGTGTCGTTTTAGAGTTGTTTAAAATCAGATATATCCATTTTCTGCAATCAAAAAATTTCCATTTCAATTGCATTTGTAATCCAATTTCAGAAATTCCGTTAGAGTTTGTTTGGCGTTTCTAGACTTATGCACATTTGCTGACCTTATATCGCATGCAAATCACTCAGAATACGGCCAACCGGAAAATGTTACGAGAATATGCACGGCTTATGAAATAATGAAATGCAAATCGTCATTTTATGGAGTACATTGCATTCTTGGCATATTTAACGTTCATATCGGTAAATGCATAAAGTTTTACCAATCATTTCTAACAAATTTTCAAAGTGATTATTTTTTACTTATGAAGAACAAAATTACAATATTATTCAACGGTATAATATCACTGAAAATGAAGAAGTAGGGACTTCACCAAAATAATATTAAATTGTGAAGTCTGAACGTAGGCAACCCATCAATCATTGAGGTGTATGACTGGTTGCCTATAGTTACGCTAGGATTTGAATTTAATATTTGACCAATCGTGTTTTTCTCTCAACATTCAAATATTTATGTTTATAATGAACATTTAATATATTACAAAATAAAATTTTGATTAAACTGTAAAATTAAGCATTTTGATATGAAATAAAAGTATACAAATATTTTATGTAATTATTATGATAACATTTATGTAATTAAATGTAAATGTTTGTAGGTGTTACTCCTGACATGACGTCTTGTTAAATTTTTGAAATTATGTTATGATGCGTGATACATAGTCATGCACTAATGAACACGCGGCGAATGTGGTACGAGGTGCATCATATTTATATGTTACATTGAGCGTCGTTTACGCGTAGACATAAAGTTGATTATTATTTTTTGTTATCAAGATTCGTAATATTTCACACATTACATTATTTTATAATGATCAAATTCATAATGTGCATTTTTAAATTGACCAAATTGTATAACCTATCCTAACCTAATCGTTAGATGTTATTAGGTTATTAATATAACTTAATTTTAGGTTATATTAATAACCTAATATAAGAGTATTCTAACCATAACCTACAATATCTGCTAATGGACTTATAATGAGATAAGTCAAAGCTTAACAAAACTTATAAGAAGGTAACAAAGAAAAGGAAATTACCTAGAGTTTGCATGCGTATAACAGAACCGGACTCGGAGTCGGTGGCCAGCCATCCTGCCGGGGAAGCCCTGGATTCCGAAAAGTCACTGTCCGACCGCAGGTCGTCGGACGTCTCCTCCTGTATCGTTTCGAGGGGATAAGCATATTGATTGTTCGTTCCCTGCAGGAATAATTCCGCGTCAGCTGAAAATAATATTATAATACTATTAGACTTTTTTTATATAAGGCACTGAAAATGGTTAGAAGAAGTAAAATCATGTCCTAAAAATTTCTTATCTAGTTTCCCGATTAAGTTTTCCTTTGCACTGGAAACTTTTCTTACTAGTGCTTTGTGTCATCTCGACACTGTGAGGTGTGCGGTACCATGCGAAACGAGGCGCGTGTTTTACCATAGCATCATAATCTGGGGTATCAGAATTGGCGCCCTTCGAGTCCGAGGGGTTAAAGTAAAGTTTCTGACCACAAAATCCGGTCGGAGGCATTACATTTTTTGGTCTCTTAATTGAAATTGTTGATATTTTATCTGTACTTGTTACTACGATATTATATCTTCATCTATAACATCAAATAACATATTTTCTTCATAAACTTTAAACCATTACAAAATATAAAGAAACTGTTTCTTCCTTTGTCATTATAAACTTTCCAACCAATAAGAAGTAAGATGAACGGAATGAATCGAATGAATGTGAATGAAATTTAAATATCCAAGGTGTGTTTATCTACACTTTGAATGCGCATATCTCGAACCTGGGCACTCGACGTTGGCTGCCACAGACGGTCCGCATAAACTTTCCACTCTACCTGCTTATTTTCGCGATAACTTCCGATGGCATTTGGGAACCGAAATGCCGGCGACGGCGTGCGTAATAAAATAGCCACGCCGTATGCGTTGATAAGCAACATTGTATGCGTAACGTCGATTCGGTGCAAAGCAAGATTATCTAGTCGTATACGGCTGACTTGTAAGACACCTTAGCTTGCGCGCTGAGTGCGCAGCTTGCGATTAGTGATTGCCAGGGCAAACGCGAAGAGAATGAAGGAAAGTCAAGGTGACCGGGCATCGGGCTTGAAACTATGTGGCCGCTATCTGTCTGCTTTGTGCCCATCCCAGAAAGTGACTTGAATGAATTTCGTATTTTTTTCTTTCTTTTTCTTAGTGATTAATAGTGGAATTTAAAATGACAGATCTACTAAATTATAAATAGGCATAGTAGGCATATTAGACAATGATGAAATATCGATATTTATTTTTTCCATATTCAATATATTTCATTTTCGATATCTAATTAACGTTATTCTCTAAATTAGCAAGTGTCGCCATCTATACCCAACGATTAAAAACATACAACCACATAATACGGGATACCGAAAAATAGCTCCTGGAGTAACCTTGTATAAGGAAACCTTATTTTGCGATCGTTATATTTTTATTTAATGTATGGTGTAGAAGTGTGGGGAATTTACGAATGGGACGTGCGAGAGAGAGAGAGAGAGAGCAACCCTGGTTCCTGAAGGACCTAATAAAGCTGGAGAGATCCACGCCAAATTATGTGGTCCTTCAGGAGGCGGGAAGAATGAGTGTGAGGGGAGAGATGATGTACCGGGTGGCTAAGTATGATGAGTCTCCAGTGCGAATGGGAGATGATAGATTGGTGAAAATGGTATGGATGTGGAGCGCAAGCGAAGGTGATGGTGCATGGAGAATACAGAGGAGACGGATGTATGAATCGGTGGAGCTCTAGGAGGAGGCAGTGTGGCGATTATGGGGTGGTGGCCAGCTCGTGGCAGAAAGGGTAAGAGAAAGGGGCTCGGAAGTAGAGGAGCAGACGAGGCAAGAGCAAATTCGAAGCAGTTCATATAATCCCGTGTATCAAGCGGTGCAGGTAGTAAGGGGGAGACCGGTTTATATGAACTGCCAATAAAAAACGGTGGAGGATAAGCGAGAAATGGCTAGAGCTAGATGTGGATCGGAAGAGACAGGAAGAAAGGTATGGATGGGAGATAGTTACAGAAAGTGTTGGCTGTGCGGAGTAGGGTATGATACGTGGGAGCACCTGGCGTGGAAATGCGTGGGAATGAATGAGGGATGGGCAGTAGGTCTGAGAGGAGAATGTGGTAAGGGGTTGGTTGGGGGAGAGAGGGGATGCGGTGGTTAGGGTCTCGGTCATCCTGAAGGAGAAGGAAAGAAGGAGGAACTCTGGGCAGTAAAGAGATGGAGGCAGGGGTCACTGACTTTTATTTTGTTTTTCGTTGTTGATAAATGGGAGAGGAATAGAAGGAGGCAAAAGAAAGAAGAAAGGACTCGACTTGTAATTTTTGCGTTTGGTTTTTTTATTGTTTTTAGTTGTATTCACTTGCAGAATTAATATTTATATGTAATAAATTGAAATGGAAAAGAAATGTGAGATGAGCGAAACCATGGATTGGATGTATGCCAATAACACTGAAAATGTCTATTTAACGTGATTAGGAGACTGCCAACTAAGTTTGTTACAACACCACGCAAACATCGATGAAATTAATTTACTGCATCCGGATGCGATATGATAACGTATCAATATTTATAAACTGCTGAAAAGGTCACCTCATTAGAATTATGAGTATATCGAATATGACATACTTTAACTTAATCTTTTTGATGGATGCTGGCTTATGCGTTAACAATTTTTAACCCAGATTGCTGTTTTGATTGCTGATTAAACGATAAAAACGCAATTAATAGAAGCAAAAATACGATCAGTTGATAGTGTACCATAAAGTAAAAGCGATGATTCACGCTCTGAATACTGACGCCGCCAGTCGGTGCAGTTGGGCAACAAACGCAATTTAGCTATTCAAGTTTTATTCACTTTTTGACGATTATTTAATGGCAGGTAATAAGTGATGGTTTGATTTTCGATTTATATGATTACGTTTACGTATGCTTAAAACTAACATCAACTTTGTGTTTCCAAGTTAAACTAATATTGGAATATTTGTTCATCGCATTAGTGAGTAAGAGTTTTCAGTAAAATCTATTTGTGTGGAGTTAATATTGACTATTGTTATGAATACATCCTGTTTTTAATAAATAATCGAAATTTGCCTAGCCAAGGTGTTCCGTGATATGATGAAAGACTGCTGACCAACAATATCCTAGGATCGAATATCGGCTGGCGCAGGTAAAAATGAATTCTTCTCTTCATTTATTCGTTCCTAATATGAGTACTTTCATTGAAAAACAACTGAATAGTGCTAATGATCAATCAATTAGTCCTTTTTGATAAGGCAAGGCCATTTCAAGTTGAGTTAAGATACGTGGGAGCAGTTATGAACTAAATAAACTCCTTTATTGGTCTGTTTTTAGATCATAACTCCTCCTATTTGCCGTAACTGCTCCCAGTTTCCTTTAAATAGATCATTTTTGTTTTACAGATGCTTTCATATTCGTATTATAAACGAATATGAAAGCATCGGTCTAGCCAAGAATTGTAACTCCTTCTACTTACTTTATCTCCTCCCATCTTCACCAAAATTTGGTCAAACTCCCAAAAAATTTAAAATTTACATGAAATTACATAATAATTGTTCCACTTTCCCAAGAACTCCATTTGACGCCATCAAAAATAGTTCATTATTACTTATTATGTCTAAACATAATATTAACCGAGTTTCTGTAATTAAAACAAACTATAATATATTTCAACAGTGATTTCATCACAAACTCATCAATAGTAAACATACACAAAGCAACTTTCTTTTTTCAATCAATAATTTCAAACAACAATATCGCATGTTCCTCCTCTGCTTACACCATAATTAATTATACGAAGAATACCACCACGACCAACAATAACAACAATCAACAATCTTATAGGCTATTGTTTAATCTACGTTTAATCTGCATGTAACACTTCCTACTGAACAAGCGAAACAACTCTAAAAGAATAGAAAGAGCAATAAATTTCCTTGTTAGTTTGCCATTTTCTCTCTACTGCCATGTTTTTGCGTTGTTTGGATGAATTGTTCTTACGCTGTCTGGTTGCAAATTTATTCAGCGTTTCGCATTTTACATTCTGTGAATACAGTTAGATAGTCGGTTGTTGTAACATGTGGGTGGTGTTGTTGTTGAAGAATATTTGTATCGCTCCGCTGCGCTGAGAGATGGCGTTATAATTTAAGATTGTCACCTTGCGCCCTTCGGCCAAACTCGGGTGTCGAAGACACCATCTTAGCTTAAGTTCCGGCCGCGTAGGGCCGCCTTTTCGCTCTCGTTTTCCTTCAACTCATCCTACGCTGCGTAAGTTCTCTTCACCACACTGTTTTGTACGTTCGCGTAGTCGACACCCACATATTGTACAACTAACAAATAAACGACATTTTGTTTGGTCTGTAAATGTATCAGATCAGGTCCCGCGTTCGAAACGGGAATTAATATCTGGATAATAAAACCGCGTAACAATATTATTTATTATTTAAAAACTATTATTCATGGACTTTTTGATTTTTTTGTGATGCATAGACCTTTTGTTAGTGTAAGCGAGACACTGTTGCTTAAACGAGACAGAGAAAGATGCGCGCGCGTCTTAGCGCATTAGTCCT
>JAODAC010019197.1:0-19854 GCA_027575185.1 Mimaenictus wilsoni | reverse complement strand
ATATATAAAAATATAATTTCTTGTGTGACGTTATTGTACAATTCGTCGTCGCACGCACGTATAGACGCAAAAAATATTTGCACGGGCACAGCGATCGCAGTTTGACAGCATCAATTCCTCCGCACGCAGCAATTGCATATGCGAATGTACAATCAATTGTTGCTAACCGTGTTCGATATCATCTGATATGTTCCTTGTCATCGCGTGTTGCAGCAGACAAGGCAAAAGCGCACAGTACACATTCATACATTGAAAAAAGAACCTTCACGATAAATTCATGCATCTCAAGAAGATGGAGATATAAATTTCTAACAAAACATACTCCATTTGACTATAATAATAATAATAAAAGTATGGCGCATTGGTTACATGTACAGATTACGTTTTCAAAAGTTCTTGCCTTTTGTTCCATGGAACAATCGTTGGAAAATATCTTTGTATGGCATACATCATATTATATTCCTTGAATTAACTAGTTTTACTTAGTACCTAATAGCGTAAGGTTATTATCTTGCTTAAACATCTCTTCATCATGATTAAGTCCTTCTTTTGTACAGAGTACGTATTACAAATGTATTGGTGTACACAGTACCATACAAGAATATAATAGTAATGCTGTAAATCACACAAATATTCATATATTTTTGTTTCCAAGTCAACGTTACGACGATTTAGCCCACAGTAAAACTTACTTAGCTGGACGCTAATTCATTGTCGCCATGGTATACTTGGATAATCTAAATTCACGCCTGGGAATTTGGATGTTTATTGTCCGAAACGATTAATTTCATTTGCAATTGACATTATTGTAAAGTTCCTAGAAAAAAAACATCGCCCGCCTGTATCTCCGTGTATGATATGCCCTACATTTTTGGTCTACATAACTTCCACATATTTCCCATATTGTATATGTTTTACAGGTTGAGTTATGCAATAAAACTTTATACATGTACAAATCTCCTGAAAAAAATCATCCTAATCGTGTTCCCATCAATCAGACACAATGTTTCATCGGTAAAAACATCGACTAAATCTAGGTATAGGTGTAATATCAATAAATATTGAATATAGCGCACGCAAAATCAACGCATCGCGACATGTCTCTCGAATCCGTGGGGGCTCTGGTGGTCGGTGCTGTGTGTGTATACATGAGTGTAGATATTGCGGGAGATAAAAGATTACTGATATTGATTTAGTGGAATAGGAGAGATTGCTGTTGGCCCATGGCATGAGCTGCTGGTGGTTGCGGTCCGCCCATTGGTGAAATCATATTGTTTGCTACCATTGGACGCATGCCCTGTTGGATACAATAAGTTGGTGTTGGTTCCGTAAATAAGGAATAAGGTATGTCAATGAGATACTCACCATCATTGGTTGCATTGGTGCTGTGTACATTGGCGTTTGAATCATATTTTGCTGGGGCATGGATTGATTCATAGGCTTGTAACCGGCACCGCCTGTTGTGCTGGACATAGGGGCTGGTGTCCAACTCGCACCAACTTTGGAACCGTTTTTCGGGGAATTCCATTGAATTTCTCTGTAATATTAGTTTGCAAACATACATTAGAATAAACGTTGTGTTGGAACAAACTTTTAAAGTTGTACATTTCAAGAATAACTATAAACAGAGTTAATTTGAGTTTTAAATAATTTTTTGCAATAATAATTTTTGCATGACGAATTATTTGGAGCAGTTATAGTTTATTTAAATACTAACAACAATTTACTTACTTGACAGGGACTTGCCGGCTATTAATAGATAAGTTCTCAGCGAGGGACGCCAGACTGGACTCGAGATCGCCGGTCAATAAGGCACTACCAGACTGCTGCTTCTCGTTATTAATATTATTATTGTTATTATTTGTCTGATTGTTTTGATTCGCTTGATGGTGGTTGTTGGCCTGCAACGTCATCGGCTGCAGCACGCCGCCCAGCGCGTCGAAGCCGGCATCTGCAAGCGCATCCAATTAGCACACACAGATCGCGCGCAATCACAGCACCGCGAAAAGACCGCCGGCTGGATGAATAGTTACCGCTAGACTTGTACGTGATTAGTGTTTACGAGTCAATTTACACACAGAGATAGAGAAGACACACAGAAGAGAGCTTTACATTAAACGAAACGGTATTCGCAAGAATGTTAAATGAGTTTGTTTCAACGTTTACCAATGCTGTGTGAACAATGCGGTTGCTCATCTGTGGTAGCAGTGAACACACTCTCCTGGGAGCTGGAGTAGAGCGAGTGGTGCGGACTGCTGGACGGATGGGATAAAAGGTTCGCGGGGGTTGTGGCCGAGGAGCAAGAGGAGATGGCAGAAGGCGGGGGCGGCCGCGGTGGCCGTATGCACTTGATGATATTGTCCTGCTTGCCGTTGGCGATGGCTGACGGCTCGTCGGCGTTCGCGACCAACGACGAAAAGCTCAAAGTTAAGCTTTCATCGAAACTGAGCTTATGGTCGGACTTTGCTGCCTCCGGCCCAGCATTTAGATTGATCGCGTGAATATTGTCCTTTTGGAAGAAGTCGAGCACGTCCTGAATTGGCTGCGCGCAGTGCGTGGGCGAGGACATGTCGAGGAGCAACGACGGTTGGTTGTCCTCGACGAGGAAGGGATTAAATGAGTCGGCGAGGAGATCGGGGGTGGTATTGGTGCCGTCGGCAGCTTGCACAGAAAAGAATCACATACATTTAAAAATGCTAGATGCATACCAGACAACCAGTAGAAGAACTTAACTTGTATCCTTCAATAAATGACCATATTTCAAGAATGTTTTAATTTTGAAATTTCATTAATTTTAACCCTTAGATGTAATGGAATTTTTAAGGAAAATAGGAAACGTACGCAAAGGCTTGATGTCTTCTTGTCCTGCAGGACAATACTTACATTTGCGCATGCGTGAGTTTCCTGGCAACTTCACGTATACTCAAAAGTATTAGTCCTGTGGGTTATTAGGATATCAGACCACTATCATTGTTGGTTGTAATTCGTTTATGAACTACTCATTGAAAATAGTAAAAGTAGTTCGATAGTTTATGAAAACCTAGTTCATTTAATGTTCATTCCATCGAGTAGTATTTGTTCCATTTGGAATTTGATTCATTATCTTTCAATCTATATTAGAATTTTTGTCTTGTTGCTTCAAATAAAGACATATAAAGATCATACGATGTAGTAAACCTTTAAATAAAATAGGTTCCGACTAAACACCTCTAGTCCCATATATCAAGAAATATATCAGGCCAAGAAGCAGTAGCATGCAGCCAGTTTGTTATCTTGTGTCTGATAAATGAATGTGAATGATACGCTCATGGAAACAAATTAGCAAATATTTTTACTTACTTTTCACCTCCGTGTTGCCAAACACGGATTGGAAATTGGATTCGGACACAAACGCGCCGCCGTTTGTTGTGGGCGCCGGTGTGGTGTAGCCATTTCCATTCGCCATCCACGCATTGATATTATTTGGCTGCTGTAAAAGGGGCAGCTGTGGCGCGGCGGAAAACGCGTTCGTTTGCGATTGTGGCGCGGAGAAGGCGTCTGCAAATGGGTTGTTCAATTGCAGCAGATCGTCGGACGGCTTCGATTGTGTGGCGGTCGAGGTGGTCGAAATGGGAGCCGCGCTGGCGAAGAACTCGGCCGTTTGCGTTTGTGCTGGCAGGCTAGACGATGTAGTTGTGGTGATCACCGACGTCGACGAGAAGAAAGGATTGTTGGCTGTTGTCATCGTCGGAGGTGAGTATTGTTTCTAAATTTTGGTTTTAAGTTCTTTTGTAATCTTAAGTGTTAAGTGTAAATACTATTTTATGGCATAAATGACATAAAGATTAATGATCACTTTTGAAATGCGTATATTTCTAATTAATCGGGTTTTAATTAAATATTCCATACATATGGGCGGGATTCTCATAAACCAGAAAAATACTGAATGCCATCCAAAATTGTGCGGCATGATAAAAAACATGGATTAATTTGTGATAAACGTGATTAATTGCATGTCATTGTCATTTTTATAAAAAAAAACTGCGTTTTGCACATAACGCATTCATTTGCCTCATTTAAAAATGGGTGACAGGGGTATTTCTCTTTTCTTTTGAAAATATTGCAATGATTTTACTTACTTTAAACTGATTCATAGCAGCTTCTTCTTCGGCCAATATCTGCAGCTTCAAATTTTCGTCGAGACCATTTGCATGCTGATCGATACGTCCATTCGCCACCACCGTGCCGAAACTCGAACTGGTGGAAGATAAGGCGGTTACAGCCGAACGCAAATTCCTCTGATTACTACTCATTGCAATTGTACGCACAATGCAACAGAAATTGGCAAATGGTGCACATACGAAACAAAAAAGGAATACCAATCATACACATATCTACGTACATCTATAGCCTAAACAATAATAAAATTACGACTACTTTCTAGACTACCATCTAGATTTTATAAGTTTACAACAATACAAACCTCGCATTTTGGGAAGGTGTGCTGGCTCCCGAGGTTTTTTTACCCTCGACGTGCGCCAAATGCTGCTCCAACGCCTCTAATAAACTGCTAGGCGCCTTAGTGAGATCAGGAATTTCCCCACGATTGATACCGACATTCTGGAAAGTGAAGAAAAAGCACGACCGCATAGTGTGAGTCACGTGAAAAGGATTTTTTCACAGAGCAGCGAGTGGAGAATAGCGAAATACCTCGGCCACTTTTAAAAACTCCCCGACACGATCCATGCGCGTGAGAAACTTCTTGTAAATGTCAAGCGCCTCCTTGCATTGCTTCTTGTTCATATCGAAGTACTTCTCGAGCAGATTGATAATGCCGCTGTTGTACGTCGCGAACAGGCGGATCAGATCGCCGAAGAGGTACATGAAGGATTTATTGATGACACCGTTCGTGAGGTCGTTGGCGGTGCAGTCGAACTCGAGCAGTGCGTCGAGCTGACTCTGCAGGATCGGCAGGGTTTTGAGGAGTTTGTCCGTATGCATGGTGCGCAAGAGGCCATCATCATTGCTATACCAAATTTAATAAAATTTTATTTAACCTTAACTCATTAGATAATACTCAAAACTTAACCTCCAAAAAACTTTATCATTAAAAATGAGAGTCAATAAATGATTCTTTATTCATTATTATGCAATATAAATGTAAAAATATGTTAACTTTAATTTTGTTACCATGGTAGTTAAAGATAACCTCCACAAAATCAACATACACAAGAGGTTAGTGATACAATAAAGATAACCTTTAAGTAAAGTATCGTTAATTACCTTCTCTTTTTGCAGAAATCAAAGGCGACTGTTCGATATGACAAGGCTTTTTCGTTGATATAATGTGCATATCTTCTGATAAACGGTGACATGTCATAACCTATGAAACGATGCATTCACCATTAATAATTTCTCCAAATCAATTTGAAAACTTAATTAAAACCCGCTCTCCAAACCGAATTATTAATTATCCAGAACATAATAAGAAAAGTAAACATATAAATCAGACGAAACCAAAGTTTCAAACTCCAATTGCATAGAGACATACACAGGAAGATTTCGCGCGTTTTAAATACGTTTAATTGTGTTAGGAAGCTTTGGAAGCCACGCAGCACGCGTCTATGTTACCTTACCACTTACCGGTTTTAATACTCAGCATTCCTTTGAAACAAAAGAAAAATCAAATTAGCGCAATGTTCGTCTATGTACACTGTACACCTATAGTTAGGCGGATGCGTATATATGACTTGGTGACAAAGTGTTACCGTTTGCGAGTGAGATTCGTATTAATAAGCTCTCAATTGCCAGAGCAATTGAAAGTCGTAAATAATTCGTTTTAGCTCATGAATGAAAAAATATTTGATAAAACTTATTTAAGATTTCCTATTGCTTGGCAAAATTGTGACAATGATTAATATAATTACATTTTTAATGATTCATTTTTGTCATTTGAGCATTTTACCTTGTACTCCACCTTTGTCGAGGAAACTGCTTAATTGAAAACTGCTATTGCTTGAGGCCAGGTATTGTGTAAATCTCTGAAAAAAGAAACAAGCATATAGAATTATGCGAATGTGTTATATTAAGTACAAAGACTTTAATTGCAAAAATAGCCAATAGAAGTATTTCGTCGGTTCAATTAAGTGAAATCTTTTCCTCATTTCTATTTTGGGGATACAAGTTCGCTGGATCCTACAAGACTAATTAATCGGAATGAATAGAGGAGAACTTTGTCAGATTACAGGGAAGTAATCTCATTGACGTCAGATGAAGTGGCAGGCCTTCCTGTTGAAGGCAGACTGCTTTAGTCTAAAGATAGTTTAAGAACAAATTCAACGATAGGATTGTATCTACGATACATCAAAGTAATAGTCGGTTCAATAGACGTTTTTGAAAAGTATGTACCAAAGGAGCGTGCTTGTTTGAAACATGGTCCCGAGAGTGGATCAATGAGGTAATATCAAATAGACAGCATCGTCGAAGGTGGAATACAATAAGAGGTCAGAAGATAGATCTTCAGAATCGATACATTTTTAGACATGTTTTGATGAATCAATGGATATATAAAGAAAGTGAATTAAGATAAGACGAACAAAAATATTACGAATATTTTTTAAAACTATTTTAAGTTCGATAATTGAAGCACAGGTGACGTTGCTTCGAACGTCTTATATTATTGGCCTTAGTAGAGAAATGTACAGAAGTTATATTACAAACCCAGGTAAGAATTGGTATGTTACTTCTGATTTTTGTAAAGAAACGAATTTAAGTTCAAACAAATCGAAGATGGGCAATTCATGTACGCTCGTTGCCAGTAAATAATTAACAACGAAAAGCATAGGAAAAATGGAGACGGCCCTGGTTAAATATAAATTGTTCAGATTCCAATTACCTGAACGATCATTCAATAAACTGCACTATAATAAACTATAACATTACTCTGGGATTGTTCATCAATTACACTATTTAAAACCTACACAACTGTTCATATATGATGCATTTATGCAATGTTTACAATTTGATATTTCATTGTTTCTCAAATCAAGCAGGCTGCAGTTGCAGCACAGATCTGGTTATGTAAAATCACTTTCTCAAATCCCATGGCAATCCAATACATACGATCCTATTCCACGAGCAGCATACCGTTGCAGGCGAATGGGTTTATAAACGCGCATTATGTTGCGTACACAACAAGCCAAGAGTTGATCTGCATAAATCTGCATACATTCACAGCAACGCACCAGCCAAATCAAGGAGATGCGAGATTGAATAGTTCACAAATTTACAGTAGTGACGCTATGAAGTATCGCAATGAAACTGTGAAACCAGAAATCACACCGGATGCAGTGACTCTCTTGCAGATAAATCAACACAAAGTGCGCAGTAAACAACAGGAAGACGCACAAAATAAGCATTTAGAAACGGCCCATCCATACGGAAACCGTGTGGCTGATAAACGCGTAGACAGACATTCAAAGAATTGAACAATTCGTCGAATTGTTTACGACTGCGATCCGCCGGCAACGAATTACAACATAATCAGCGTAATAAACTAGTGCGTATCAACGAAATAGCAGCAATGTCGCGCGTCTAATACCACTCGCTATCAATGCGTGTGTGTATGTCATGTGTTTGGTACTCACTTCGTTGCCGTGACACATGATGTGATGCACTGTGATAAGCGCCTTGTACACCACCACCCAGTTGGTGTTCTGCGAGCGCTCGATAAGTAGATTCGCCAATTGCGGTATGGAGACGTTGGGCTCATTCGTGCATTGCACCAGAACTGAAACAAAAATGTGCAGTATTAGATAACGCCTTATCGCAGCCGTTTTCGGCTATCACGAGTGGTGAGCGAAACAGATGAACGACCGGACAGCTGGTGGTTTTATCACCCCATTCGGTGGGCGTACAGTTTTATCAGGAATGCATTTAGACATAATTTGTTAATTTTTTTAATCGTAAATACATCCACCTACTAAAATTGTGTTTTATCATCTTATTGTTTAATAATTGCAAAGAAATTATGTTGTTAAATTTATTTCAATGATATAAGTAATATTCTGGTATTGTTTTAGATGACAAGGTTGCAAGTATAAATTTTTAAGTGAAATGCATTTTAATTGTTTGTTCCTGATCCGATTTTTTTGTACTCCGGACAAAAGTATGTCGTTAAAAGGAATAAAAATCAATGTAATGTATCAGAAACCCTTTTGTAAAACATTTGATCAATTTTTATTTTAATAATGAAAGATTTTTTGAAACTATAATATATGAACATATAAATGATGATTAATTGTTTGAATTCACAACGTCCCGAGTGCGATTCTCGGTGTGGATGTATAGTAAAATGACTTATTCGACTCTAACAAGACCAATTGCATTGAAAAAGTACTGAATAGGACCATAGTAGTCGATGCTAGGTGAAACAAAAAAAAGTATGAATTCAATTCAATTGAATCTTCATAAAACCAAATTATTTTCTTCCTAATATTTTATATTCAAAAATGTTCATTGGAATAACATAAAAATCACTTTATAAATAAAATTTCAAACGATTTCAACTATTCTGAATCACTTTGAATAGCATATTGTTTGAAAAGTTTTACATATACCCAGATCCTTTATTGTACATTTGTAATGTATGAATTCAGCTCACAATAGCTCTCCAATCAACGATATCGAACTCTCAATGACACAAATTCTTACACACACTATACAATTGGGGCAAATCCATAAATGTATCAATCAATTATTACTTGTTTTACGACATTAACAACAACTTTAAATACGACGATAAATAATGTATTAATCAACACTTTTTTCCATTACAAAGTTTCGTAAAACTCATAATTTGATTGTCATCAGTTTTGTGGCTGTGCTAACGCAACGTATAAAACACCGCACAACACAGGTTAGCCAGGATTAATGCGTTTAACCCTGACCCTCTTCTGGCCCGCCGCATTTTATATTAAAACATGAGAATATCGACGTTGTGCTTTTTATTTTTCAAATATGGTATGGATTTACTTGGGCGAGGAGAGCACTCACGTGTTGAACATGCCATGCCGACCTTATGACGAACGAAGTGAAGTTTTGACCTCATAAACTTTTGAATCTGCCTGCACACTTTACGTTGGACTTTACTTGGACAATTAGTTCTTTGAGTCGTTCGTGGCTGGCTGGGTAATTAACGAACATGGGTGTGTGAGTATCGGTTCATTTACGACTGGTTGCTATAGTTGCGAATTACTCGTGAAAATGTTTTTCAACGATGTTTGTTGCAAGATTGTATACTTCTGTAATTATGGAAAAAACGTGCATATTTACAGCGTGTGAAAGGTAGTTATTGTGACGCTATTTTATACAATTTATTTTCTTATTTTATAATATTCTCTAAGAATCATCAAGTAAAAGTTAACGTTTGTCTTCCTAGTATTATTTTCTTGGTAATTTTCAGATGAAATCATTTTTATTTGACGTATAAATGAATTAAGATTGAAGATTTTCATATTTGTACAAAATTATCTCTGAAGGAATCCTGTATTAGATTAAGAGTAGCAATAAGCAAAAAGGTTCCGAGGGTTGGCGAGAATTAAATAATATATACTGTAACGACACTGTTCATGTACAAATAGTCCTTGTTTTAATAAACGCTCAAATTTATGAAACGATTCTCACAATTAATAAAGTGAAATGTGGATAAATCGGAACAGATTTGAAAAGTTTCAGTTTAAACGAGCCAGTTGTCTTTGAAAACATTCCTTTCAAGCAGTAGAGGAAGGAAGAAGCTCAAAATAAATATTCGAAGCCTGAAAAAAAGGTTATTCTCATACACACTAAATTTTTTTAATGATATAACTTCTATTACAAAACTTGAACAATGAAAGTTTTATTAACAAATGCAATAAGAAAATAAGTGCTGTAATTAACCAGTAATAGACTGAATTTACATAATATTCACGCGAGATAACCGTACAATCGTATTGTTTCCACGATATATTGCAAGGATGTCACACAACAATACTGTGATGGGAAATGCAAAGACATCTCAATTTCACTTTTATTGTGTTTTCCTCTCGTCGACTCAACAACGATGTTTTTTCGCATAAAACGGGTGATTAAACCTCCAAGCCATCGCAGCATAATTAATGATTAAATCCTCTAAAAGTCGAAAAGGTGAGTACAGTTCATAAATGCACGTACATTTATAATACGGCCTTCAAAGTTCAAATACCTAGAGAGCCGAGAACTGGAGAAGTGAGTAGTTGGTTACTCAGTTGCGACTGGCAAGAGAGATCAATTTCTTTACTGCAAAAACCCACGGTGGACGAAGCACATCACGACTTCGCAAGAAATCTAAATACTGACAAGTTGTTCGTACTGATTGTGAGTGCAAAATCATCAGTGGTAACAGAGTACAGTTATTTAACAATTAACTGGGAACAGAATGTTTAAATTGTACACTAGATACGCGTACTTAGTACTTCCATCTCTCTTTTTAAGTCTGGATATTGAGATATGAAAAGAGATGTATTCTCCCAATAGATATTAGTCATATTGTAGACTCGAGTAAGTCAAATGCAAATTAATGACGACCGTAAAGTAGAATCATCCATCTCGCGGCTGTGGTTATATAAGATGATATTCGAACGTACATAACGTGTTTTAAGCGAATAGTTGAAATGTTGAGATAGCAATTCGTTTATTGAACTTTTAGAGATGTTTGGAAGCAAACAAATGAGTTTATGTAATAATCTGTTACTTATTCAACAAGTCAAAAATGTGGTATTTTCATTTATGATTTATTTTATAGCAGGAAATTTGAAATATCTCATTAAAATTGAAAACATTTGATAAACTCATGCACAACCCATAACAAAAACAACTGCTTTCTGTCCATTATGACCTCACCACGCAATTGTCTCCCTCTTCCTGCCCAATTATCGACCCCTCTCCTACACAGTACACACCCAATATATTCATACCACATCCATACATTTCTCCCTGCCCTTCAGTTCCACATATTTTCTTGGCCAAAGTCCTTTTATCCTCTGCGTTCGTGTCCTTTTGACTATATAGGATGATTGTTTGGATTAGGCCGTACCTTGGGCTATATGAGCTGTTTCTTATACATTCCTGTCGCTTCTGTTCTTCTTTCCATTTCACGTACAAACTATCCTAACACTACTGAATCGTTTATCATTACCCTACTGTCAGTCCAGATCATACCACAAATTCTTACTCTCTTTTTCTGCTTTTTCTCCATCCACTTACATGTTTCCTTGACTCTATTCCCATATATCCTTCACCAGTTTCCCGTTCCCTATTCTATTTAATTTCTCGTCAACTTTGTAAACCTGCTCATAGACTACCATTTAATTGTCACGCTTCGACATTCCTGCAACAGAATGTAAATAGGGGTGGCTCTCGAGGCTCATCAAATCATAGATGAACCACTGTTCTCTCTCTCTCTCTCTCTCTATGTCCTCCCATTCACACATATAAATCATTAAAAACTATGTGAAATACAGTGTCTAAAACAAAAACGTCGTCAAATACGTAAGTAAACTGGTGTTATCATGTCCATGTCAAACCGAAAACAAACATTTAAAAAAACTATATCAAGGTCGCAACTTTCGAACGTATTCAGAGTCAGTGTGTCAATCATCTCAAACTGATCGAATTAAGTAACATTCCGTCATCAATAAACAAACTTTCTAATATTATTGCTCTCGACCTGCGATGACTGAATCACCTACATAATCAAGTGACAAGATAACTGGAATTGCCGTTCTATTCTATGCGCTGCCATAACTCACATTTACACAATCGAGTACAATCTATAATCCCGAGTGTATATTATATTCTATCGGAGCACCCAGCGGCATATATGCACTCGCAAAACGAGTCGTATATTGATTTCGTCTGGCATCCTATTAAAATATTAACCTCGTTACAGGTCGTTTCGCATCGCGCTACTGCTCGCTGAATACGCTCCTCTCTCTGCACGTCTGAGAGCACCAAGTACCACCATTCGCGCCATATGCAACACGCAAATTGTGGTCTAGTGTGCGCGATATGTAACGTATTGACACGCCGTCGCCCGCCATCATCATCATCGTCGGCGCCGTCGATAATTGCAAAGTGCGAATAATTAAACGTGCAGGTAACGATTGGCCTAAACACGCAACTAGTGCGCCGACGTCATAAGTATGCATTGTGAGCATTATTATGGCGGCGATATTTACAGTTGAAAATGTAAAGTCTAAACGTAGATAAATACGTTCAAAATAGTATCTCTAGGATGTTTGCATTACCGTGCTATTTCCATTTAAATCATTCTATAATTACGTCGAGTGTGCTATTTTTACAACACCTTCTTCAAGCGTGTGGTGATGAATTTATTCTGACTAACTGAGAAAAAGTTGGCTTTCATGTGTGTACATTGTGATCATTAGAGTGGAATGAGTCATTTATGCTGTTATTCTTAAAGATATATGTGTTATTTCAATTGGAACTATTTACGCTAGATGTAACCATTGGCGCTATTTTAAACCCATAGATTTTGCAACATATAAGGACTAAAATATTGTCCAAATTTTGGGTTTTACTAACAACTTGAAAGGAATTAAGCGATTGATGTAATAATCTTCTTCTTCGTTCACCCGCCTTGTTGCTAACCGAACATATGCCAGTGGCCTGTCATTCTTCCAGAATTAGGAATAGTAGGTTGCTAGACTTGCCCAGGGTGAAGAAAACTTCTACAACGACACTCACAGATGTTAATGTGGTTGCCGGAGCGAGTAGAGGTGTTATTGTCACGACCAGGATTTGAACCTGGATCCCCCTGCGTGGTAAGCAGCGATCTTACCAACTGGGTTACTACGCTCCTTGTATTAATAACTGATAATAATAAATCTTTTATAATGTGGTGATACATCTGGTCAAATCAGGAACCCAGATCATCAGACAAATACAATAAAATGATGTTTCCATGATTTATAAGCGAGGCGACGCGACGCCGCCGTCAAGAACGACGCCTAAGACGTTCGATACGTTACGTTGACGATGATCAAGAATCAGTTATTTCCACACTAAATACCTATAAGAAGGGACCCCCTGGAATAAAACACGTAGATTTTGAATAAAAAAAAGCGATGGGAGTTTTTAATACTAAAAATTAATGCGAAAAAGTAAAAAAATATATTAAGCACATACAAATAATCTATTAGCATATTGATGAGTCCGATTCAGACTTAATATAAACAGACGTGGGATGATAAAATGACTGAGAAAAACATGAGCATCATCAGACTCTCCGGGTCACTGTGCTTTTCACCTGTAAATGCAAATGACTGCACTTTGCCTGTTTTTAATTATTCTTCCATTAATCAGATGAGACTATTCCAACAAATCAATAATTCAACAACAAACAGGTGGCTAAAAATAAGGAAAAGGGGGAAAATATAGGTATGCGATTTAAGGGGACCTTACAAGGGCCTGTTGAATGATTTCAAGTCGTTCATAACTTGATTTGCTGGGATTGGACCTCGTACTAGACATGTTAGAGGAGAATTACTAGAATGACTAGAAGATGGCAGTGAGTTACCATTCCAAGAAAAGATTCAATATCGCGATATCCATAACTATTTATCGAAACCAGAATATCAATAAATATCGATATAATGCGATCAAGACATCGATATATTTCTTTAAAACTTGCACCATAGGAAACTCTTTTTTCAACTCAGTTAAAGAAACGCTTCAAAATAAGCCTCGCATCATTTCAACCTTCTAATTTACTGAATGAACTTGGTAATTTGTTTACATTCCACTGCATGATTGCATGCCAGCGTTTAAAGCTTGTTGCCGGTTGCAATTTGGCGGCTAATCAAGCTTTATATTTAGTGACCACTAGCATACCATTAACATACGCATACATCAAAACCTCAAATCGCCTCAAGTGCGACGCAGTTTTTTCCACCGATTGCCAGCAAACATGAAGTTCAATGCTAAAGACAGAAGCAAACAATGCCACACGTCAATAATAAATATTCAGTATTACATCCAAAACGAATAATAACTTTTTATCGATCATCATTTTGGATCAATCAACATAACAGTAGATTGTGATCCACTGTCTATTTTTATCGAAATACACTCATATCGAGCTAACAAAACACCACAGCGGAAATACGTATTGCATTATCAATTAGAACATTTGGACGTTTTGAAAACAGGCAAAACTGCTACCGTGGTGCATGACATTAGTGCCGCCGACCTTCGCATGAAATTCATTCTAATTTGGTTAGCGTTCATGCAATGTTTTAGGCGAAATTACACACTCGCTCAATGCTACCGGGCATGCGCATTCGGTTTGACCGCATAATGTGTTAGTCACATTGAGGTTATGCGGCGCGTGACATTGGGGATTACGTAGTGATAAAAATGCATAATCACAGGACACACATGAACCGCTACGTAAATATATAGTGTATACCTTGAAACCGCTAAAGTTTAACAATCGTCATTCCAATTATAGTTCTTAACTCACATTGTTTACGTAAGTCGGTGTGTCATTGTGATTTCTTTGAAAATATTATATTCCTCGAGTAATACAGTATTCGCATATCAAGTAGTTATAAATGTTCAGGAAGCTATTAACAATTAATAAGCGTTGTAAGCTCATCCGATTCAAGAGGACGTGACGATCGATGTGTGTATTTCCTTTGGGAATGTACACTTCAACATGAGTAATGAGACATTGCTTATTGAAGTTAAATATTTGGTAAAATTAGAATAAATAGCAAATGTACATAAGCAACTAATCAGAAATGTCGCTGTGTTCATCTTGTAGGTAACAATCATTACGTTTTTGTCAACATACTAGTTACTATCATTACAAAGACGTGTTAATTTTAAAAATAAATTGAACCATGTCGTGGTTCACTATTTTAATTCATTTTCAAACATCTATTGTTGCTTATTTTTCCTTTACTAAATTTTATACATTTAATTTTAATGCTAAAATGTAGTAATAATCGATTTTTAATTCTATAACAATACACATTTCTGCAATGGTTAATCAAACATAAATTGTCGAGATCAATTCTTTTCTTGTACTTTTCCCTCATTGAATCGAAGCCGCCAAACACACAAAAACTGGTTTAATCATACTCGCTCTAAAGAATTGTATTTATTATTCCACCGCCTCGTTAACGGGCACATCATTAAGAACTTTTTTTCGTCGTTATGGCGGTAAAAGTGAATTCTGAAAATGCAGAATGTGACCAGGACGAAGTTTTAAAACGATAATGGCTTTATACAAGTTTTATTTGTGCGTGCATGGAATAGAATTATAGTGAATCATCGCTTTCGATAATGAGTATTCAATAAAACTGGAAGTATTTATAGAGAATTCATTGAAATGGAAATTGTTTGATTAACGTGGATAAAACAGGGCAATTTTGCACTATGCTAAGGTCAGGTATATAAAACCTTGATGTAAATGATAGTGAATGATATAATCAACTTTGTTTAGTGTTATGGGTAATAAAAGTTAGACTGAATTATAGAATTTATATTTCTACGCATAAATATATAATTTTAAAGTTTTACTTATTTCCCAAAAGTACAGGAGGAACTGAATATCAGAATGATTAGATTATACAGTGGGAGTCATACTGACGAAATATCGAGTTTCGATAAATCGATATTAAAGTATTGGACATATCGATATTTATCAGTAATGGCAATTAAATCGAATATATTGAAACAATTTATTGCTTATGATTGTTTCTTGAAAGATAATTCCATCAGCTGCCTTGGTAAAACTAAATTTCAATATATCGAAATGGATATATCATCAGAAATGGGTTTCATTGTGGAAGCAACTTTATAATAAACTTCAGGAAACTGTTTCATTGGATCCTTCAAGAACCAGGATACCCCTCTCGTTCTCCAGAATTTCCCGTTCCTACAATCCCCATACATTAACATGGGTTTCACACACGCGAATTACAATGTCCAGTAATCCCTCCCCAAAATTTCTGCCACCTAGCTTGCCCCCTCCGATGGTCGATGGTAATATAAAGGTACCACCGATATATCGATATATTTGAAACATGTCTTACAGTAACAAAAATTGGTTCCAGTATGATCAATCCCAAAATAATTTCTAAATAAAATCTTATATGATCAAGTCATACCAGTAACCGCAAATTTATTAAAGATAACATTTTATGTATTTGTCTAACCACCTGCATTAAGTAAACAAATCAATAAGATGCATTACGGTATTTACGTAATATCTCCACATCTCCACCTAAATACAAAGAAAATATTTATCAAAAACACGTGTTGATATGAAATTACTCAAAAAATATACCTCTAAAAAAACCAATAAAATCATTAAACGAATGTTACAAAAACAGGAGAAATCTCCAAAACTAAAAAACGCAACCTAAGTCTACAAAGGGACAGGTAGGCAGGGAAACGGGATGAGTCGCATGTTAGTAATCCCCCCATGATGCACGTGGAAAATATGCGGCCGGTTCGCGGACCGGCTGCGAGCAGTAACGTCTGCCTGCATATTGCCTGTTCGTGCGGAGATATCAGACGCCACACTTGAAACATTGCTTTAATCAGTAATCATAATCAGCAACTCGTAGTCACATCAATGCAAATTGATTCACACCTCCATATCTAATTACGAAACGTAAACAAGTTGAATGGATTTAAGTCTTAAAAATATATTCGAACATTAGGTGATTTTAAAAATCATGGAGGATTTCCCAGAACTATTTCAATTCTTTTTTAAGTTTGCGATATTAAAAACATGTTGGATATTTTCTTTTTTTTAATTGAACGGAGTTGGCAAATATTATCAAGGAAAAGAGACATTATCTTTTTTCTTATGGAAATTCGTCATCATCTTTTCCTGAGATTTTTTACTAACATCATACCGGTTTATAAACGATTTTGTCCTTGCCCAGGAGTCCCAATGTTTGATTCTCGTTTCGAATAAGAAATCGCTCAGTAAACATCAATTTTTTTTTCATTTTAATGAATTAACAATGATTAGAACCCAATTAAATGTTATAAAAATTAACAAGCGTACTTTGACATGTCGTAATTTCAGCACCCAATGATAATTAAATGATAAAAATAAAAAATAGCCTGATAAACATCAAATTTCCCTCATATAAATAAATAACAACACGTAGGCACATCAAGATTTGTTTTTCACGTTTTTTTTTGTCCAATATCAAGGTGGATCGTCAGATTGTACTGATTTTTAGTGGCAGAAAGACGATTAATGATAAATTATAAACATTTTAATGAGAATTATTCTTATCAGCTATAATAATCGAGTCTAGACACTCTATACCTTCGTATTTCCAAGGTTAATTGCTATTTTCTAATTTAAAAACATGAAAAAGTTTATTGAATATCGATTTTCCAAACTTCTAATAAATTATAAAATGAAAAAATAGGTTCAAATGACTTTTAATAAATATAACAAAACTGAATGTAAAAAAGTAGAGGATCAGAAGTGAGTCCTTTCCTTTCACTTACATTCAAGATGCTTCTTCTTCGGCGGTATCAACTCCTCGGTGGTCGCCTTGCACACGGACTTGGCTAATCCCTGCCCGGCAATGCTGTGCTTGGCCGCGAGCAGCCGATCGTTGATCGTCTGACCAGCAAGACGACCAGCCATCTTCCTCTTCGATCTTCACTCTTCCGTCTTTAACGCTGCACACGTTACCTTGTTACCTGCGGCGCACTCACACACACACGGCTCGCAAAATCAACGAGCACCCGTGCCACGAAAAAAAAATGCAATAGCACAAACGCGCACACTTGTCACAACCAGCACACGGCCGACGACGCTGTCAGCAGCCGAAATCGCAACGCGCACCGAAATTCCGCACCGAGGGAGTCGACCACCAGCCGCAAGCAACACCAAGCACCAACCGACGACGCACGCCGACCACTGACCATCCGACGGCTGCAGACACGCATACACACTCACCACACACGCGGAATGCCGGTACACGGACGCACTCACACACTCGCAGCTTACGCGGGCTGCAGCGAAAGGAAAAGCGTACGAAACAAAAAGCAGCAGGAGACGGCGAGCACGCTACGTTCGCCGCGCCAGAGTGTGAGCAACAGCACGGACTGACGCTGCACGACGAGCGTATCTGTATGCTGTGCGCGGGCCGAAGCACCACTCCTGTCGAACGCGGCGAATCGCACGAACTCCTGCCGGCCACACACAGCAGGATTGCGTCAAACACGCAGGCACTCGATGTGGTCGACGCGAATGTTGCTTGTGCTGCTTGTGGTTGCTAAGAACCGGGCATTCCGCGTAACATAATGCAAATCATACCTGAGAGTTCACTCACTTTACACCGAATTACTAATAACTGTGCTACTATTTACATAATTTAGAAAATTCCAACTATTTCCACAAATTCTGCGAATCACGTGATTTTTCACACTTTTGAAAAGTGACATACATTTTGACAGACCAAATTGATAAATTTAAAAGTTGATTACGAAAAAGAATCAAACGAAACCAACTTTTAGTGATTTTATAATGCAGATGAATAATTTTAAAAGATTTAACTTTCAATAAATTGAATTTGGTTAAAAATTAATAGATGTCGCGTATTTACATTTATTTTTAATGTATGTTGGGTTGCCTACACTAGATTCATACATTCATTTAATTTTTATAGCTTAGTTTCAATGGCAACGTTGACATTCATTCATACCATCCATCAGTTATCATGTTTTAATAAATTTCATGTATCATTTCGTCCAAAATTAAAGTATAAATATTGAACAACTCCAAATGTATTCTTTATAGAAATCTGCAGTCTTCATACTGGATGCAATGAGTGCCGTGTACCATAGGACCCATTTCACTAATTTGTGTGCATTTACATCATGAAAGGAGTAATCCACACATAGCATACTCATTAATCGTAATGGCAACGAAGTTAAAGTTATATGTTGGACGTAGGGTGAGTTGTCGATCTTATATTCTCAACATTTACTCCGAGTCAAATTTGATTTCCATATAACCTCAATTGCTTGTTTGGAAAGTTTCGCACTGAAACTACGAGATAGAACCACCTGTACCTATGTTATTTTAAAAGTTTCAAACTTTTTCTGTGTACAGATTATCGACTGTATTAAAAGTAGCAAAGCACTGACATCGGTAGAACTGAAACCAATCATAAATTTAATGCACACAAATGAACACTGTGTGTTTCTGGTGCCCACCAAACATCTCGAACAACTGATTGGCCCTGGCAATCTTCATACCCTGAATACGAACATCAAACCAGATGATATTATCGAGAATATCGCGACCGTTAATGACCAGCGGAATGGTGGCAAGAGTATTACCTTTCAGATCAAGAAGAACATCTTTGTGAAGGAGATTGTTGAGCACTGCACCCAGCTGGAGGTGGCACCACAACGACAGAACGTTGTTGTGGAGTTCAGCTCCCCTAATGTGGCAAAACCTTTTCATGTGGGACACTTGAGATCAACTATTATTGGAAATTTTATTGCAAACCTGCATGAATTTCGAAAATATAATGTCGTTCGACTTAATTATCTAGGTAAGTTCATCATTTTTCTATCCCTTCGAGTATTACGTTATACGAGTATTACGTTATATTAGTATGTCGTTAAACGAGTATTTTTAACCAAATATAACGTTATACAATTGAGATGTTAAACGAATGTGGCGTTATACGAATATTCCCTCACACTTCATTCGAGTAAGGCGTTATAATGTGGCGCTGCACAAAATTTCCTTATTTGGATATGTCGTTAAACGAGTATAAC
>JAODAC010019186.1:0-19877 GCA_027575185.1 Mimaenictus wilsoni | reverse complement strand
GCTGAGGATGGTGGAATAAATCACCGAAACCGGTCCAAAATTGATATTTAATAAAGTTATAAAGAAGTAACACAAAACAACACAACTTATTATAAAGTAAATTTATTTAATGGACTAAATTCAGGCGAGTGTTTGGTTTTACAATTAGACTTTTTATTTTTAGGAATATTAATCAGGACGCAAATTTATGGTAATTAAAACACCTTTCCAAACGGTAATTAATGTTTTTGGGTAAGGCTACATGTTTGCGATCTAAGTGTTTTCGATCATTTACGATGTCGAAATAGTGTTTAATGAATATGTTTTTTTAGGTTTTAGTCATTAACATTACGACTATAACATTAATTTAAGGTGTCATAAAATGTTTACTCAGCTGCGTGATGATTATTCACAATTTATACTTAATTTTCATAATTTCAATCGTTAGATGTATTCAAAGGTTGTAGTTGTTAAAATAATTGCATCAATTGACTTTAATTAAACAAACCTGACCTCATTCTAACTTAACTTTAGCTAATTTAACACAATTTAATTGAACCTATTTAATCTTAACCTTAACTTAACTTAACCTACCGCTGTGAAGGTAGTAAAAAATCCCAGAAAAGAATTTTGTTTGAGATTTCCATAAGAAAAAATAAATAATACATAAAATTTGTGCGTAGCCCTTCTCCTTTACACATGTTGTTAATATGACTTAAATGTGTACAAATTTTGCGAGACTCCTTTTTTTTGACTCGGTGCAAGTGCCCTAAACGGACGATTAAAGTTTGAATTTTCAATTGATTCGTCCATAAGAGGACATATTCACTCGATTTTCTCCGAAAAAAACGCGACTACCGCGTAACACTTACTTTTAACCTAACCTAACTAAACCTAACTTCATCTACCTTAACTCAGGAGGTTAGGAGTTGTGTTAGCAGTTGTAGGAGTTGTGTTATTTTTATGTTATCCTCATTTTCAATTTGATTTTATCTTTACATTGTAAAAAATGTTTCATTTGAGTTAGGCTAGTCCCATGTTTATACAAAGTTGTACTAAGATTTATCCAATCGTAGTAACCTTCTACAAGACAACTAGATTCATTAGATGCGAAAAGTTTACCACAAAAACAAAAAACACGATTATTTTTTCGGAATAAATAAGCCATGTTCTAGGCACTAACTCTCCATTTTCCATTTTTCTATTACAATTTGTCTCGTTAAATTTGCGACCGTGTGTACCTTTGGCTGCGCAGTGTTTTTGTCAATAATGCCCCATTTATAATTAACTATTTTGCACAGTGTTTTCCAACATTTTGTACTGGCGCCCCCCTTTAAAAAACATAATGCGACGGTTGAGCTTATTTTGCAGCACAAATTTTCTCAAAAACGCTTTAAAAACCGCGACTACCGCGTAACACCTACTTTTAACCTAACCTAACCTAACCTAACTACATCTACCTTAACTCAGGAGGTTAGGAGTTGTGTTAGCAGTTGTAGGAGTTGTGTAATTTTTATATCATCCTCATTTTCAATTTGATTTTATCAATTTTGCACAAAATATAAACATTTGCAAGTAACGGCATCTGTTGTCAAATAGCCCAAACTCAATTCTGATCGCCTAACGCCATTCTGTAGAATAATACGCGTTTGCCACGTGTTTTAGATTCGTTCTTTGATGATTACGCTATATTTTATGCTCAATGTAAGGTATTTATATCATGATTGTACGCCCCCCCCCCTGGCATTCGTATCGCAAACGTGGCAATAAAACGTCATAAAAAACTAAATAAATAAAACGCTACGGTATGATTACCCACGCGACGTTCCTCGTCTGACTCCTTTCCCTGCTTTTAGCATTCTACCCAGAAAAAAAAAACATAGAACGCAGCGCAGCGCGCGAGCGAGCGATAATAAAACCGCTATTTATGTGGCTACTTAATACAACATTTAATTAAGGAAGATGCCGCTTCGTATTCGACCAACTCGGCGCGAAAGAAAAATACAACGCGTAAAAATAAGCCGAACACAACGTTCAGAAATGAGAAAAAAATAAAAGTACTACTATGATAAAGGACGATAAGTACGAGTGAGAAAGAAGCAGAACGAATGTAAGGAATGAATGAAGAGAGTAGTGCACGTCGATTGGAAATTGTATGGAATTAATTGAAACGTACATAACAAATGGCGCAGCTTTGAAATTAAATTCAATTTGTGTAGCAAATGCCATTCAATGGTATATTAAAAAAAAGAATATTGAATAGCAAAGCAAAAAATAATTGCAATACTAAAAGCTTTTTTTATGGATGATTCGGATGCTTTTTTATTACATATTTTATTCGTATTTTTAGTGTAGCGTTTTTATATGTGACAGGCGCCAAGCGTCGAAATGACCGAACCGTGTTTATATTTATTGCCTATAATGTCAGGCGATTTGTTATCTAACGGATGCTATAAATAGATGTATAAAAATATATCTAGCGTTTTTTTGTTTCGTTTGAAAATTTACGTAATCAAGGAAAAAATGTGGAGTTAGAAGTGGTATTACAATTAGACACCTGCATTTCAAGGGTCGGCAACCCCAAAATACATTTTCTAACAATAAGATCTGATTGGATGTAATTCAAAAAAAGCAAATAATAATTATAATATTTTTAGAAGAAAGTTTCGGTCTAGGTTTTGCCGATCCCTGCAAAGTCGACAATCTCAAATTTACCAAATTAGATGTTTCTTGTTTAGATAAACAATGTTTTGATGAATTTTAAAAACGATTAAAAAATTGAAACTTTGCCGACCCCTACATTCTAAAAGTCGGCAAACACAAATACATTTTCAAATATTCGATTAGACGTAATTAAAGAAAAGCAAATCATTATAATATTTTAGAAGGAAAGAGTTTTGGACTTGGGTTTACCGACCCCTGAAAACTTGACAATCTCAAATTTCCGAATTTCATATTCTCTAATTAAATAGGCAATCTTTTGATGAATAGAAATAATACGTTTAAAAAATTGAAACTTTGCCGACCCCTACATTCTAAGAGTCGGCAAACACAAATATATTTTCAAATATTCAATTGGACGTAATTTAAGAAAAGCAAATAATTATAATATTTTAGAAGAAAAGAGTTTCGGACTTAGGTTTGCCGACCCCTGAAGATTTGACAATCTCAAATTTACCGAATTTGATATTTTCTGATTAGATAAATCTTTTGATGAATAGAAATAATACTTTTAAAAAATTGAAACTTTGCCGACCCCTACATTCTAAAAGTCGGCAAACACAAATACATTTTCAAATATTCGATTAGACGTAATTAAAGAAAAGCAAATAATTATATTTTAAAGGAAAAGAGTTTTAGATTTGGGTTTGCCGACCCCTGAAGACTTGACAATCTCAAATTTACCGAATTTGATATTCTCTAATTAGATAGGCAATCTTTTGATGAATAGAAATAATACGTTTAAAATATAGAAACTTTGCCGACCCCTACATTCTAAGAGTCGGCAAACACAAATACATTTTCAAATATTCGATTAGACGCCATTAAAGAAAAGCAAATAATTATAATATTTTAGAGGAAAAGAGTTTTGGACTAGGGTTTGCCAACCCCTAAAGACTTGACAATCTCAAATTTACCGAATTTGATATTCTCTGATTAGATAAATCTTTTGATGAATAGAAATAATACGTTTAAAAAATTGAAACTTTGCCGACCCCTACATTCTAAGAGTCGACAAACACAAAATACATTTTCGAATATTTGATTGGACATAATTTAAGAAAAAATGAATAAAAAAAATAATCATAATATTTTAGAAGAAAAGAGTTTTGGACTTGGGTGTGCCGACCCCTGAAGACTTGACAATCTCAAATTTACCGAATTTGATATACCCTAATTAGATAAGCAAACTTTCGATGAATAGAAATAATACGTTTAAAAAAATTGAAAATTTGCCGACCCCTACATTCTAACAGTCGGCAACCTAAATACAACTAGAACGAAATTGTGAAATCTGGAAAAATAGATTTGCCCGTAATTTAGTTTTGCCGACCACTGACGTGCAAATAGCAAATACTTAATTTGCTGGTAAACTTTGCTGCTATGTTCCTATCGGTAAATTTTCGATACCGCTTTGTATTGTATTGTATTTCATTATGGATTTTCGACTTTTAGTAATGTCACTTTTACTTTAACCCTATTTGAAGAGATGATGCGCAATTATGACACTATAAAAAATATGTAGGCATAATCTATGAGACATGTACTTTCTTGTA
This sequence comes from Mimaenictus wilsoni, assembly GCA_027575185.1. Lineage (NCBI taxonomy): Eukaryota > Metazoa > Arthropoda > Insecta > Coleoptera > Staphylinidae > Mimaenictus > Mimaenictus wilsoni. The sequence goes on along the minus strand of JAODAC010019186.1, from coordinate 15,621 downwards.
GTATCAAATCTATTGTCGACGCTTTGGTGGAAAGTATTTTTTTTCGATGTTTTTGTTGAGAATTGTATCGAGATTTTTGACCATGTCGCACGGCGCGACGACTTGTCGCACGCTCTAGATGTGTCTTGACCTTAACAAAACGCGCCATTCTTCAGATATTACGCCTCGCGACGCATTCTGTCGCATATAGTGTGTCGTTTTGACGCGTTCTGTTTGTCTAGATCTTTATTCACCCAAAAATGTAACGGAATAAACTTCAACCAACCTTTTTCTTTCACATATCAATGAATTTTTTTTATAATAACCTAGGTTATCGACAATTCCCTGTATTTCTATGATTAATCCCAATGTGTTGGAATAATAAAACTTAAGCTTAAAACAACATTTCCCAAGCTTGAAGCAATTCAAAGATTGGTTGTTGTTTGTGGCGTGTTCAAATTCGTACGTAATTTTGCATTCGCCAAATCGGAGAGGCGCGAAAATAGAAAATTAATGACGGCATTATGTCTATATTCGACGCTGTATGCGCGAGTATCCAATGAGTAATTAGTGCGCGAGCGGTGGGGCGCGGCGCGTATGCAACGATTGTTGTTGTAAACGAGGAAATGCGGCGCATGATGAATTCGCTGTGCGTCGTTCGGCGCACAATTGAAATTAATGACGGCGGCGTATTATAATTAATCACATCCACATCAGTGTGGCGAGGCGTGGTGAGGCGAGGCGATACCCTCGTCGATGTGCTCCCCTTTCTGGCAAATCCAACCAGCATCCACGACAGGAACACGGACGCGAACACAACAGCAGCAGCAACAACATTAGCATTAGCATCCTGTACTCTAATCTCATCTATCGTATTGAGTCTCATCTAGTGAATACAATTGTCTTCCTGTCTTTAATTTTATACATTTAATAATACAGCCGTTAAAATATAATACTAATAATAATAATAACAGTTTATAGTAATTTTAGTTATAATTTTAAATCGTTTCATTTCTTTCTCTCTTTTAGCTTTTTTATGAAAAGATTTAAATGTTCTGCTATCTTCTTATTGGTTAAAAGTCAAAAAAAGGAAGATAACGCCAATTATTTCGTTTCTAAAATCATGACTGTAGCCCTATGATCATTTTTTTCCCTTTTTTGTTTTACAATTAGTTTAATTTCGGTGTTTCCCTACTTTGTTGAAGAAACAACCATGTCATTTTCATGATGATTTAAACATTTTAAGCATTTTAACTTTTTAAACATTTAAACGTCAATTTAAATTCTCGCCCATAAAATGGAAATAAGAGGTTGAGGAACTAAAGAACACGCACTGCAATGTGTTGTTTGAAACCTTATTTGGATCCACAATCGAAGACCGGAGGCGAAAAAACGTCATGCACTTGAAATTTGCCTCACCTCACCACGAGGAAATTACATGTTATTTATGTCTCTCTGTGCTGTAGTTTGGTAGTCATTCATGTGAATTTGTAGAGGCGAGGAATATTTAAGCATGACGTATAATGCCACTTCGGAATACGCTGGGCGATTTCTAGAAAAAAATGCGACATAAATCGGTGCAGCGTCTAGTCATCACTAAAAAATGTAGATTTCACGAATTTTCAACACGAATTTTACCATATTTATAATAAGGCAATCGGCATGAGTTATATATCATTAGATAGCTTCATTCTTCTGCATTAATACTCATTAATTATAATATAATTTTCTTGTTTTTTACATCGAGTTATTAGAGGTAGAGTTTTCCCTTTGTTAACGATACGAAGTAGTAAAATGTATTTAATAAATGTTTTATCAAAATATTCTATATTTTATAATCTATAAGATGGTATATAAATTTTTAATATCCGACTTGTGTGTGAGTCTTTTCGTGGAGTGAATAAAAGAGCGCGCAGCGGGACGCATGTAAATTGTCCATATTTGAGTTGCAACTCTGCTCGGAGTGAGGCACTTGACACGTGAGACGCGTGCCTTTCACATCGAGCAAAATGACGGAGACTTCGTCACTCGTATATGGACAACTTATATGCGTGACCCTGCGCGCTCTTATAAACATCCTTAAAAAAGTATTACCCACAAGCAAGATATTAATATGTTATACTCCATTAAATAGACGATGAATTACAGAATATGCTGATTTAAGACTTGATCAGTACATTTTATTTTTTCTTATAACCAGAAAAGGTTAAAGCCTACCCCTTATAACTCTACCAAAACATAGAAAATTATAAATTCCAATTAATGGTTATTAACGCAGAAGAGTTAAGCTATCTAATGATGTATTAGTTATTTCTATAGCATTATTCTAAATATAATAAAATTAATAATATATAGACGCGATCTATGTTATTTTTTTAAATTTTGGCGGCGCTACGTCGATTTTGACTTTTTTTTTTCTTGAAATCAATGTGCAGGTCTGCGTTATTGACCATTTCTATTCATTTTCGAAAATTTCTTTTAAGTTATGCTCCTCTGTGTGCAATTCGGCACTTTTGAATTGGCCAATACTTGTATTATTTCCTTTTTTCATTTTTAAAATAAACTTTTAAAATAAAATAAAATAAAAACCGAAATAAACCAAAAACCCCCAAAAATCAACGAATTAAAGAAACGTTAACGAAAGTTACTGCATCTCCTTTATCTCCCTTAAGTAGCACAAAAAAAGTTTTGTGAGTATTAAGAGTTAAAAATTGAGTGGTTAGTCTGTGACTTTATATTTTAAATATTCGAACCATCTTAGGTTGCAGCCTAACCGGATACTGCAAGTATTGTTTATAACAAATTTCAATGTTTAATGATAGATTCAGAATTAGGATGTACAGATCATTATGTACATATAGAATTTTTTTCAGGTGAGACTGTACAGGGTAGAAAATAAGTGTTGTATTTCGTGGGGTTAGGCTGTGGCTTTATTATAGTGAAAGAAAAACTTAAAATTAGAATTTTCATATATATTTTTGTTGATTAAAATAAAGCCCAGACATTTGTTTAAAAAAAATTACAATTATTTCACCACAGATATACACGATACATTTTAATGGCCAATACTTGTATTATTTCCTTTTTTCATTTTTAAAATAAACTTTTAAAATAAAATAAAATAAAAACCGAAATAAACGAAAAATCCCCAAAAAATCAACGAATTAAAGAAACGTTAACGAAAGTTACTGTATCTCTTTTATCTCCATTACGTAGCACAAAATAAGTTTGCAAACTTATAATTATTAAGTATAACGAGAGTAATTAGAGTTGATTTTGTTAATTTGCAAGCGTTTCAGCGCAAAATCCCTCGTCGTTGCGTCGCGCGCCGTGAGTTTGAGAGTGTTAATTAAGGCAAACACACTTGGCCCAATTATAAAACACCAAACCGAGAATCAGGTGCCTTTAATTTATTTGCCTTAGTCACTATCGCCGCGTACCGCTGTCGTCGAGTGTTGACTTTAATAACGTAATTAAATTTAATCGTTAGTGTCAATCGATAAAATTAGCGCGCACGCCATACTCGCAATCGAAGTAACGCCGCGCTGACGCGTCGTGACGTGTCGTTGCATTACACCTACATATACATACATACTTAGGTGTAATGCAACGACAACGAAATGTTAGAGCTAAATACATTTCGATTAAACTCAATTTCGATCTTAAAAATAATGCTAATTAACAATTAACGGTTTGCTATATTTGAGAAGTTAACCCAACTCGATATTTCCTTAATTTAAAGAAACCGTATCAAAATTAACTTTAATCTTAAAACCTACAACGTTAATCAGCAATAAAACAACTTGTTCTTGTATAATTTACCGTCGTTTCTTATATGACAACGAATATAACTTATTATGTTCTTAATTTAATGAATTATTGAATTATTTATTATTTTTTGTTTCGTTTCGTTTCGTTTTCGTTTTATTGCAAAATAGGAATATTAAAAAAACATTATGCGAAGTTAAATCGAAACGCCTATAAATTACGTTGATAATCGTAGACGGCATATGGTAATTACGGTATTTTTTTGTACTCATTTTTCGGTAATTGATATGCCATGCCATGCCATGGCTGTACAATGACAATGCTCTATTTATCACCAAGCTGCGCCTGCGGGTGCATTTAAAACACTCAAATTTGAACAATTTCAACCGAAAAATTGTAAAGTTCGTTAATGGCGATGGCGACTGTCTGGTGGAAATATGCACGGCGACATTTTCGGTATGTGTGTGCCGATGTGTGCATACCGAATGTTGGCGACGTTCGAATATGGTATGAGGTATGCGTCGAATGTGTCGAATGTATAAATAATTGCATGTACACCCGGATAGGTTCGTTGAGTCGGGTTCGGTTGAGTTGTGTGTGTGTGTGTGCATGAATGATTGCGACTATGGACATCGGGGCATCGTTGGAATTGTACGGTGGTACGGGCTGGTTGCATGCGCGATTAGAATTACAAATTTTCGAATTGCTTACCTCTGCTGGGCTTCGGGTGCTTTGGGGGCATTGGATTATTTCGATTTTATGCTTTGTAGTCTAGTACTAAGGGTAGGGTACAATAAAGGATGGTCTAAAATGAATTATTAGATTTAAATAGAAGAAAATTTAAAATTTTACTGATTTAAGGCTCTAGCCTAACTGGAACTAAAGACTTTTATTTATAACAAAATCGGATTTTTATTGATTTTACTGAAATCGTATAAAGTGTATTTTAGTATATTCACCTATGTATTAAAGATAATGGAAAGGTAGATATTAAGAGTTAAAAATTGAGTGGTTAGTCTGTGACTTTATATTTTAAATATTCGAACCATCTTAGGTTGCAGTCTAACCGGATACTGCAAGTATTGTTTATAACAAATTTCAATGTTTAATGATAGATTCAGAATTAGGATGTACAGATCATTATGTACATATAGAATTTTTTTCAGGTGAGACTGTACAGGGTAGAAAATAAGTGTTGAATTTCGTGGGGTTAGGCTGTGGCTTTATTATAGTGAAAGAAAAACTTAAAATTTGAATTTTCATATATATTTTTGTGGATTAAAATAAGGCCCAGACATTTGTTAAAAAAATTTACAAATATTTCACCACAGATATATACGATACATTTTAATGATGGAATATATCAGCTTTTAATAGCTAAAACCTCTTAAAATAGAATTTCCACAAAATTCAACTTCTAAAAGCAGGTGTTAATTTTCAGTCTCTACCTGCCTACCTACACCCCAATAAGCCACACATATTAATAGCCCTTACATCATCGATTGACAGCTGTCATCAGACATAGTCGACAAACAGAATTTCACTCGCTGTCTAGGATTGTTAGAGCTGTATTGCTGATCCCAACGAAGTCGATTGTCCAAGCGCACAGCATTGTGCCGACTCGAGTAGAGGAGGATTGATTGGGAATTTCGGGCGGCGATTGAAATAAATTACAATTTCACATGCACGTTCGAGCGCAATTGAAATTGACGTGTGGTTTTGCATGTGATGACCGTCCGCAATTCAAATTCCAATTCACAAAACTAATAATAAACGATCAGCGGACGAGCGGACTCGGGTCGGACATACCAGGACGTGCGATCGAGTGGATACGATGAGCATCGGTCTCGTGTTCCATCGACTATAGATACCGATCGATGGCAATCTATTATGGCGCGTCGTTCAGTCTTACTTAATTTCAATCGCCTGACATTAGCATCGAATGACGGACTTTGCACGCCTAATGAACGTTAATTGAAGCGTCTAACACGAAATTTACATTCATTTCTCCTTTCATTCTCTCCTTTTATTGCTGTTGCTTTAAAAATTGTCGCTTTTAATAGTGTTTGAAAGTATATACAGTACCTACAATTTTCTAATTACTAAAAATGTTATTCTTCATATTCACATAATTATTACGAAAAACATGGTCGGTTTTATTAACTTTTTAGAATGTTATTGTCATTTAGCACAGCGTATGTTCAGATTGGCCAGTAACAGAGTAGAGAGCCAACGACAACGGCAACCCGGGGCCCGTCAATATTTATCTTCTAATCAAAACGAATTGAACAAACTTGCATGTGCGTCACGTCTCGTTCCCATTCTTCGGCGACCCAACGAAAACGACGCGACATCCTGCCAACGCGCATTATATTTACCAGGCTTTAAATATTTAAATCAACACACGACGGTTTAAGTGTGCGCATGACTTAAACCGTCGAGCGACAAATGCCATCAGTACACAGCAGCGAGCCAAAATCAACAACAATGCAAACTCGGAATGCAAAAAATGGCTGTACGCATTTCGGCCATTTGCGTTTGTACTTAGCACTCCCAACTATGACTAGCCATAATCATAAAATGTCTCCAGCGATGAGATACAGAGACGACAACACTGTCACAAGATCTTTTCGCTGTACAATGTTATTATTTGGCTTATTCGCAAAAGTTAAGGCTATAGCCTAACTAGATCTACAATCGTTTATATTTAAAAATTCCGAAATTTTATTCCCATCATTAAAATCATCATGATTTAAAGTTTTTGTTAATCGATTCCCTTATTAGTTAAGTGCAATGGAAAAGTAGATATTCAGAGTTAAAAATTGATGTGTTAGGCTATGGCTTTATTTTTTATATATTCGAAGGATTTTAGGCTACAACCCAACATGAAAGAGAGAGAATTATTTTAAACAAATTTCTATTTTTAACAATGAAATTAGATTTAGGATGTGTGTAAGCTTGTGTTTGTTTAAAAAATGTTCGGTAGTGTTATTGGGTAGGGTAGAAATTTAGGAATGAATAATGTTTGGTTAGGTTGTGGCTTTAGATATTCGGAAAAGTGGTGCGGTAGGAACTGAATTCGTCCGTTTTGTACGTTTAATTTTCTTATTTTTATGAATCGTGTGCGACGCTCGTTTTGTATAGCATGGCGGTCACGTCCGACGACGACGACGTCGCCTTGGTTCTTCAGTGTGTGTTTTGTCAAGACCCGGTGGCGGCAGCTCGTGAAGAACGTACCGGAGGGACACGAGGTTTTATGAGTAATGTCGCGTAATGCGAAACCTTTATTTGTCTAGGTAGTGTGCGACTCGAGTTTTCCCGTCGCCCAAATTGAAATTCAAACATGCAGAAAGCAAAACAAACACTCGGCTTTGCGCTAATGACGTTAATGGTTCTTGAAGCAGCCACACAAAAAATACGTCGACGTTTTCCGAACGTATGGACATCCTCAATTTTTATACGCTTGGGTCACTCGCTCTGGGACGCATCAACCGTTGCATCCAACGTTGGTACTTTTCGTTCTTTCTATTCTAAAGCACTCTTTTGTGGTTTACAAAAAAGAGAGGTAATTTCCTATCGATAAAAATCGAAAGCATGACGTCCATCCGTATCCTGTTAAACATTATTCGTATTAGGACTCGTTCACATTCATTGTTAGTATTCGCATCGACGGCTACGCCTGGAACAAACATAGGCAAGTAAATTGAGTAAAGCGATGCGAGTGCACTTTGAAAAGGTCTTTAGGCGTGTATCGGGTGTATCGGGTCGCAATCTGAAATATTTCGAAATGCGAGCGCGCATGATGGCGGCGTGTACAATAAATCATGCCCTCGAGAGCGCCTCGCGGCGTTCCTAGATTAAATGGGCGCCGCTTCGGCTTTAATTTATTTATGATTAATGGCGGATGACCGCCAAAAACTAACGAAAAACGCTCAAAAAACACCAGCGCAACGCTCTAATTCATTGCATGCTTCGCACAATGGAAACTACTTGAATTTGCTACGTGTTTCGAATAGTTAGAATAGTTATAATTTAGTCAAATCATAACCTTACAATTTGTTTTCATGGACGGTTGTAATTTGTGAATTTAAAGTAGTCTGCCGAATAAACAAATAATTTACGAAAAATAATTTTACAGGAAAAAAGTAAGAAGTAAGTAAGTAAGTAGTTTTTTTTAAGTTTTAAGCCCAAAACGAAAAAATGTTATATGTAACCTAAAATAGTTGATATTTGCAATAAACTCAAATAAAAATCCTAGAACCTAACGTGAATCACAAAAGAATAAGATTTCTCTTTTTCGGCAATTTTTAATTTTATACTTTTCGAAACGCTTTGTCTTGTTAATCGATATGGTGTTTTATAAATTAAACAATCCCTTAATATAATTTTAGTCGGCAGATCGCATTAAAAAGCACGGTTTTTGTGAATATACCTTTATTTTTTATAAATGAATTTAAAGTCCGTCGTCATCAGCGACCCCTCTTCAGCAGCCATTACACAGTCATCAGCGAGTCCGTCGTCATCAGAGGGTGTCCATCTTCAGTAGACAGTCCGTCATCAGCAGCCTGTCCACCGTTACCAGCCAACTTATCATCATCAGCGACCCCTCTTCAGCAGCTAGTACACTGTCATCAGCGAGTCCGTCGTCATCAGAGAGTCCATCTTCAGTAGACAGTCCGTCATCAGCAGCCGGTCCACTGACACCAGCAAGTCCGTCTTCATCAGCGAGTCCTTCGTCATCAGGGAGTCCATCTTCAGTAGCAAGTCCGTCATCAGCAGCCAGTCCACCGTCATCAGCGAGTCCGTCGTCATCAGCGACCCCTCTTCGGCAACCACGACACTGTCACCAGCAAGTCCGTCGTCATCAGCAAGTCCATCTTCAGTAGACAGTTCGTCATCATCAGCGGCACAACCTCCACAAATGCAAATTATCATGAGCGAGGTTAATAAAATATTACAATTGAACGCTACGAAATATAGATAAAAATGCAGCATAGTTAATAGTCATGATAATCAGGACTTACAAATCAACATTGCCCTGCATTTTTACTGGGATTGCAATAATTCTCTGCTGGAAAGCTCTCTGCTAACTTCTCATCAGACTTATTAATTTTACTTTTTATTAATTAAACATTTCATTGCAAAAAGTTGCGTTGAATATAAGACTCTCAGTGTGAAACAACCTTTATTTCTCTATCATTAGTGTATAATTTGTAGCGCCTTTTAACTTGTTGCTAGTTTTCGTGCATTTTCTCCTCTATTTCTCCGAAAGCAAAAAACGAAACGTAACGAAGAAAAATAAGACGCATGTTCGTATCGCAAACGTTCCGACATGAAAACACACTCGTTCCCAATCGCCAATCCTACCGCCTGCTTGTGATGTAAATTTACGGCGCCGCCAAAGTATTTTTATTCGTTTTCCTTCTGCCTTTAACATGAAAAGACATCTACGCACACTTCACAGCACCACACTACAGCAAGCTTCGTTATTTTTTTTATATACGCACATTAGCGATAAGAGCTCCTCGTGAAGGAAATAATACGATATTTTGAAAGAAAAAAAATCGCAGCGATTTTATCACTTTTCCCAAACGTTTGCTTAGTTTATTACGTCGCTTTTTTGATGTTGTCTACCTCCATCTCAACATCTCAACATCTCAACAGCTGCTTGATTTCCAATTTCTAACGATTAGCACATGTATTTGAGTCATGCAGCCATTACGCGCTGAATTACGATCGAAATTACGGAATTGCGGAACGTTTGACGTCGCTACCACTACGAATCGCGAATGGAAATCCGAACTTTCCAATTTACTTATTGATTCGATAACGATAATCATCGTTGATGTCTCGTAATTTGTTTGATTGCCACTAATCCTCAAACTCAACACGCGCAACCTAAGTTAACAGCGTTTTAATTAGGAAAAACTTGTATTTAAAAAATGCGTCGTTTCATACGTGTAAAAAAACGCAAGATGTTTAATTCTTTCTAACGCTCGCCACGCATCGCTGGGAATTTAATCACACGCTGCCAGCCAGCGCTGTTAAAAAATGTGCATTCCTTCTAGCGTTAATTCGTTTAACGTGTTTGTAAATTAATTTAATAGCTAAGGTTTAGTCGTTATTTTTTCTTCTTGGCCGCGTTAATGCACGTCGTCCATGCCTTGGACGAGATCGATGCCTAGCCCCTAGGAATCAGCAATCAAATCTTTAATTTAATTTACTCGCTGCTTATTAACGAGCATATAAATGTCAATGCGTCGTGGAATTTGGGATTTAATGCGTTTTTAATTTCGCTATATTTCGTTTTCCAATTTGATTTTATCGCTTTGAGGGGCAAATTTTCTTATATTTCCATTTTACATTCCATAAAACCATCATTCTATAAACCATAAAATCTTGGGATTAATTTAAATTTCTTCATATTAACTGTTATTTCATTTTATTCTACTTTATTTTGTTAATTTAAGATATTAGATTAAATAAGATTAGGTGAGGTTAAGTTAGGATCTCGCGGTGACGATTTCGACGCCTCAGCATTTGGGATGTTTATGTTTGGATGATTAGAATTTCGGCGGATGTTTATATTTGTTTTATCTTCGTGCGCGTACCTCGCTTAGTGACCGCCACAGGTGAAAATTAAGTTAGGGTAGATTAACTGTAAATTCCGAGTCTCCCATATATTCGCAGAAATTTACATGGACCAATTCGAATCGAACCTAACGTGGCGCAGATACGTGGACGACATTTTTTGTATATGGACTGTCACTGACAGACACTTAGATAAATTTCTCTCATATCTCAACAAACTTGACTTAGCTTTCACAATCGAGAAAGAATTAAACCACACCCTAAATTTCCTGGACATTTCTATACAAAAACTGACTGACAAATTTGATTTTTCTATCTACAGAAAATCGATCGCCACAGACTGTGTAATCCCATTCAACTCCTTCCACCCCATGTCCACTAAACTATCTGCACTTAATGCTTTGATTCATCGGCTCATCTCGGTACCTCAAACAAAAGCCAATTATGACTCGGAATTTAACAATATTTTACATATCGCGAACAGTAATGACTACCGAGACAAGTGGATATATCTAATTTGGCAGAGAAAGAACACAAAACTAACCCAAATAAACATCTCAATATCTCCCAATATATAAAATTCCCCATTTAGGCAAAATCACTAACAGCATCACAAACTACCTCAAGAAATTTCAACTAAAAACTGCTATTTACAACCCCAACACACTTAAAACTCTAACCAACACCAAATTAAAATCAGGTAAAATGTTTGAACTGCAACAAAATATACATTGGACAAACCGGCCGCAAATTCGAAACGCGGTTTAAAGAACTTTTGCGCATCACTGACAGCACGGGAATTCCAAACGTCTCCTCTCTCACCCATCATCTCATTTTCAACGACCATCGCTGCACTATTGATAACCTAAGCCAGCTACACCCGTGCAATAAAAACTATAAGCTCAATGTCTTGAAGGCAATATACATCCAGCAGGCTATTTCAAAAAAACCCGAACCTCGTGATAAATGACAAAACCGATATTTTGGTCAGCTCCCCACTAATTCGTCTCCACACATCATAAAACTTTATAATGTAAAATTTTTGTATAAATACATCTTTTGTAACTTTTGGCTCGCTAGTACCCGACGATGTTTTACGGCGAAATGTACATCGTACCATTTATCAATTAAACTTGTAAAACAGTGACAAAAATCATGTTTTTCACATCAAACTATCAGTATCAGTTGAAAAAATCGAATTATCTCATTTAGTTTACCCAGAATATGAGTTTTTCCATAGAAAGTTTTAGAAATTGCCAAAAATTCGTCCAGTTTTAGCACTTTTATTATAAGAGTGACAGATGTGTCGACTATTGCATTCGATTCTCCAACTTTTCTTCTATCAACATCGTCTAAGCTAGTGTACTTATCTCTATTAGCTTTCTCAGAAAATGAAGTTTTCCGAAGTGTTAAAAAATCGACCGAGTGCTCTATTGGTATTTTTAAATATTCCATAATTACCGGAATTAATGATGTTAATTTCACTAGGCGAATACTTTCGGTTCAAAAATTAGTACTTTCCAATGTTAGTACTTAGTACTTTCCTCATTTAAAAAGTTGTGCTAGCCCTATTATTTTGTTGTGCTAAGATCACAGCGGTTCGTACGATTTATCTATTAAACTTGTAAAAGAGTCACAAAAATCGTGTTTTCACATCTTCTTTGTTTTCTACAGGATATTCGAGTAGAAGCGGATAATAGGACTCGTTATAATATATGCAGAAAGGTTGAGCAACTCTGGATTTGATGACGCGTGATTAAGTTTTACGTATTGTAATTAAAATGATTAATGAATCAGATTAAAACAACCAAAACCAAACGAAATTTAACTAGTTTTAATTGTACGTGAAGCCACGGTATTGCTTCATTAAACAAACTTTTATCGTATCGCAATGAACGAACGTTCCTTAAATCGTTATTAAATTTCGCCACATGATCGTTATACCCAAAAAAGCGTTGCGTAATTGTTAACATTTTCAATTCTTACAATTAAGCACATCGCGTCCTTTTACGGCATGACACGCTTTTATTACCTCATTTAATATTAATTATTTCCTTTTTATGGTTGCCGAAAATCGCACATGCAATTCGCGCCTAGATGTTAGACTTAAAAAAAAACAGCAGCTGAATGTTTAATTTACGAGCTGTGAAAGTCTCGCAATCAGAAATTAATTTATCTTTATTAAACCTAGCCAATTGTATCGTCATTTTCTTTATTAATTTTGACTTAACCATTGCATACATTGCATAGATAAACTGTCAATTCTAGCAGAAGACCTATTTCCTTTCAGAAATTGATTAAATTTGTAAAACTTGGGTCATTGATTCGATTTTTTTCAATCATTATTTTTGATAGTAAATTTTTGAAGCCTAAGGGCTATTTCACATAGAACAAGATGTTGAAATAGTGTTAAGCAGAGATTTAACACTATTGATTTGGCTGTTCTCTGTTTTTACAAAATGGAAATTGACGGGTGGTGGCAACAGAGAGCGCGATGGACAGTCTCTTCTCTCTCTTTTAATAGCGCGTTCAGTTTTTGGAAACATTCAGTTCTCTTTCTTGCGTATTTGGAACTCTGAAAATCGTATGTTTATTGGCAGGAAATTGATTAATATTTGTAAAACGTGGTTATTGATTCGATTTTTTTTCCATCATTATTTTTGATAGAAAATTTTTGAAACCTAAGGACTATTTCACATAGAACAAGATGTTGAAATAGTCTTAAGCAGAGACTTAACACTATTGATTTGGCTGTTCTCTGTTTTTACGTAATGGAAATTGACGGGTGGTAGCAAAAGAGAGCGCGATGGACAGTCTCTCTCTCTCTCTTTTAATAGCGCGGTCAGTTTTTGGAAACATTCAGTTCTCTTTCTTGCGTACTTGAAACTCCGAAAATCGTATGTTTATTCGGTTTTACAAATTTACAGCCCCAGTAATGCATTCGGGGATAAAGGCATCCCCCGCCGGCAACGCCTAAAATATTGTTAGTTCATCTATATAAACACAAATACTTTAGAAAGATTTATAACTAGTTATGTTATAGTTCCTTCAGACAAAATTCAAAACAATAAAACAATGAGTTTCACTCCTTAGGTCGATTCTCGCAATGCGAGTGTAGTGTGAACAGACTCTTAATCCTCCAAAGAAAGTTACGCAAAAACATTTTGAAACAATCCAAACCTAACTAACTACCTGCCAAGTGTGCAACTTATTAACGTATTTGTTTTCCTCCATTTCCTCGCTCGCTCACAACGAATGGAAATAGACGTGGAATTAATTAAGTGCCTTAACTCGCCAGCAACGCCTAAAAGATTGCTAGTTCATCTATATAAACACAAATACTTCAAAAAGATTTATAACAAGTCACGTTATAGTTCCTTTAGACAAAATTCACAACAATAAAACAATGAGTTTCACTCCTTGAGTCGATTCTCGCAATGCGAGTGTAGTGTGAACAGACTCTTAATCCTCCAAAAAAAGTTACGCAAAAACATTTTGAAACAATCCAAACCTAACTAACTACCTGCCAAGTGTGCAACTTATTAACGTATTTGTTTTCCTCCATTTCCTCGCTCGCTCACAACGAATGGAAATAGACGTGGAATTAATTAAGTGCCTTAACTCGCCAGCAAACACCAGTCTGGTTTCAAAGAGCTCACGCCCACCTAACGTACATACCGATATGACTCTGACTTTACCTCTACATATACGTGTGCATACACATACTTCAAACCCATTTGTTTTATTTTCTATTCAAACAACACTTCAAACACGAAGACTTAGTACATACACTCTCTTACTCACCAAATACCACCAAATGGTCCGTCGCGTCGACTTTAAGTGTGTTTGCATGTATGCATGGACTTGATGTGATGAGTATGACTTATGAGAGCCAGTACACCTTAGCCAACGGGCGCAAATGCATCGCGGCGTGATGCATATGACTTAAGTTATTAGCGCCTATGTGTGCTGCATGTCTATGACTTCACTTTTGAGAATCATGTGGCATGACATGACATTGGAGACGCATAAATTACGTTTCACTGGAACGAAGCTCGCGTCGCGCGCCTTTTTGTTCAATTGCTCATTTTTTTTCCTTTCTGCCTTCCAAAGACTGCATGTAGTATGTACATACTGTGTTACTTATGCGCCTTGTAAGTGGACGCGTTGAGTAACCTATACTTAAATGGAAACTTTTACCATATCATGTCGTAAAACACAGTTATTGTTGGGTTTATTACATTTATTCGTTAATGTAAATTTTTACGGACTCATACATACAACTATTTTTACATATTCTAAGCATTTATTAAACATGAGTTTGAATTTGGGTTGGTTGTAAAAAGTTACTTACGTCCAGTCAACTTAAGACAGTTTTTACTTGAGGTTAACTTGGGCCAAGTTATTTTAAATTCAAAAAGAGATAGGTTTTTTTCTTCAGAAATGGTATTTTTTTTAGGTTAGGTTATATTATGTTTTTGAGGTTAATTAAGTTGATTAGGTTGTGTTTTTTGAGGTTTGCTTGGGTTAGGTTTTTTGAGGTTAGGTGCAGCAAAATGCGATTTAGGTTGGGTTAGGTTAAGTTAGATGCAAGTTGGGTTAGGTTAGATTATGTTTGGTTAGATTTAGTTAGGTCCGGTTAGATTGGGTTAGGTTAGGTTACGTTAGGTTATAATGACGTTCCGTTAGGTTAGGTTAGGTTAGATTGGGTCAGATTAGATTGGGTTAGGTTAGGTTAGGGTATGATGAAGTTAGGTTAGGTTAGGTTTTGATGAGGTTAGGTTTGGTTAGGTTAGGTTAGGTTAGGTTAGGTTATACTAGGTTAGGTTATGATGAGGTTAGGTTGAGTTAGGTAAGGTTATGATGACGTTAGGTTAGGTTAGGTTAGGTTATGATTAGGTTAAGTTAGGTTAGGTTAGGTTATGATGAGGTTAGGTTAGGTTAGGTTAGGTTATGATTAGGTTAAGTTAGGTTAGGTTAGGTTATGATGAGGTTAGGTTAAGTTAGGTTAGGTTATGATGATGTTAGGTTAGGTTAGGTTAGGTTATGAGGAGGTTAGGTTAGATTACGTTAGGTTATGATGAGGTTAGATTAGGTTATATTAAGTTAGGTTATAATGAGGTTAGGTTAGGTTAGGTTAGATTAGGTTAGATTAGATTAGGTTAAGTTATGATGAGGTTAGGTTAGGTTAGGTTAGGTTATGATGAGGTTAGGTTAGGTTAGGTTAGGATAGGATAGGATAGGATAGGATAGGATAGGATAGGATAGGATAGGATAGGATAG
>JAODAC010019175.1:7200-19878 GCA_027575185.1 Mimaenictus wilsoni | reverse complement strand
AGAAGAATGGGAAGAAGGAAAAGCAAAAAAGGGACTAAATTTGTAAACTAATATATCTCCCAAAGTAATAGAGCAAACTCAAAAATTTCTTCACTAAAACGTTCGTAATTAATTCCTCTTTCTCATCTATGATAAGCATCTATGATAAGATATAATCTAAATAGGAAAACATAGAATAGTGAAGAATAATGTGATGAAGGAAAAACTAAAAAGGGTCTAAAAATATAAACTGATATATCTCTCAAACTAATAACGCAAATTCCAAAATTTCTTCACTAATGTGATTGTAACTAATTCCTCTTTCATATCGTGCCTGAAACTATTACTTTAGACCGTTTATTTATGCGAATGAGGATAGAATGAAAGGGCAAAGTAAAAAAAAACGAAAAATGTTCAAAAATAATTTGAAAGAAAAAGAGACAGAACCGCAAACCTTATGGAGAAAATTCATTGTCAAATCTATTTTTTTACAAAACACATGGTATAAGACCGATGTGAAGTAAATGTTAATGAATTTCCCAAGCTTAGCTATTTCCATCTAATGCACGATTGCATAATAATAATATTCCGACACTTTTCTACAAATGCCTACACAACCTACACATAATCACTAGAATTTTTCACTGTTATACAATTCATCCTCTTCTTCGAGGCACTTTCCACTCCTTTTCCACGCATTGTACGCATGACAATAACAAAAACAATGCCAGCTATCGCCGACTAACTGCTATATATTCAATTCGTCAGGAGTTATTCGAGATTGGCTTCGATTCGTATTCGTATTCGAATTGCATTTTCCGACATTGCAATACATTCCCCCGCGGAAAGTGGCCATTGTTATCCTAGACACTTTTGATTGCAATACAACTGGTGCAAGCCGATTAGCTTTCAATGAAATCCACACAAATAAAATATTCCCTAGCCTTTTCGCTTTACTC
This sequence comes from Mimaenictus wilsoni, assembly GCA_027575185.1. NCBI lineage: Eukaryota > Metazoa > Arthropoda > Insecta > Coleoptera > Staphylinidae > Mimaenictus > Mimaenictus wilsoni. The sequence continues at coordinate 18,940 of JAODAC010019175.1, read as the reverse complement.
TTTCATACCTGCTTCACTTTTCGGTACCATTTTATGGAAAACCGAAAACGATTTTAGTCAAAAACTATTCGACGCTTGCCTTGATGCAATACAGGTGCCGGATGGGGGTGGGTGAGTGAAAACGGACAACGTCGGATGTTAAGTCTCCGCAGCGGCGCACATAACCGCACGTTTAAACTTTTTAATCTAGCTTTAGTTCGACGAAGCGAGAGCTTATAATCGACGACATGGCCACGAGTGGCGAGTTCGTGCCTTTCGGCGAGTTTTCGTGCCTAATGAAAGTGGATACGGCGTGCGCTGTTAGTAGTGTTCCCGCCGAACGCCATAGCAGCTCTTAATTCCGGCGGGCATGTCGATGCCTCTGCAGACAACATTCGTTATGCACAACTTTCGACGGCGCATAAGCTCATCAATTTCCCAACTTTCAATTTGATCATTATCGATTTGACGCTGTTTACTTGGTCGTATAAATAACTGTGGAACACTTGGTATGCACTATTGTTATTTATGTAAAGGTATTGCAGATGAATCTGGAGTTTTTGTAGGGTTGAGTAGTGAAAGAATTTTTTAAATTCCTTTATTGGTTTGGAAGATATAGACGTTTAAAGTTTTTTTTTGACAATTGTCAAACTTTACGGAGAGTGACGAAAGAAGAATCAAATAGTTGTGAGTTGAATAAAGAAATATAAAGAATAAAGAAAATGTGAAGAAGGAAAAGAGAAGAAAACGAAGAAGGAGGAGGAGGCAGAAAGCGACCAGAGAAACCCTAAAGAAGGAAACGTTGAAAAGCGAAGAAGAGTGGGAGGGAGGAAAAGGAAAAAATGTTTAAAAATATAACTTAATATATCTCACAAACTACAAATGCAAATTCAAAAATTTCTTCACTAAAATGACCATAATTAATTCCTCTTTCATCATAAGTACATATTCTTTATTTACTATTTTATTTACTATTTTATTTACTATTATTTACAATTATTCAAAATTAATGTATAATATGTCAGGAGAAGGTAGTAACTTCACTTCTTTCTTTGGAATAGGCCAAAAAGGAGATCTGATATTTCGTAGGTAAGGGTAGTGAAGAAATTTTTAAGTTTCCTTCATTGGTTTCGAAGATATAGGCGTTTAAAGTTATTTTCTTGATAATTGACTAATTTTAAGAAAGAGGTCGAAAGAAGAATCGAAGAATCGATTTGAACAACAAAAAAGAAACATGCAAAAAAGGTGACGAAGAAGGAGGAAAATGAAATGGAAACTACTGAAATGAAAGAAAAATAAAACAAGAAAAGGGAAGAAAAGTGTGAAGGAGGAAACCGAAAAAAGGTCCAAAATTTATAAACTAAGATATCTCACAAACTACAAATGCAAATTCAAAACTTTCTTCACTAAAATGCCCATAATTAATTCCTCTTTCATCATAAGTACATATTATTCTTTATTTACTATTTTATTTACTATTATTTACAATTATTCAAATTTAATGTCCAATATGTCAGGAGAAGGTAGTAACTTCACTTCTTTTTTTTGTAATAGGCCAAAGTGGAGATCTGACATTTCGTAGGTAAGGGTAGTGAAGGAATTTTTTAGATTCCTTTATTGGTTTTGAAGATATAGGCGTTTAAAGTTATTTTCTTGATAATTGACTAATTTTAAGAAAGAGGTCGAAAGAAGAATCGAAGAATCGATTTGAACAACAAAAAAGAAACATGCAAAAAAGGTGACGAAGAAGGAGGAAAATGAAATGGAAACTACTGAAATGAAAGAAAAATAAAACAAGAAAAGGGAAGAAAAGTGTGAAGGAGGAAACCGAGAAAAGGTCCAAAATTTATAAACTAAAATATCTCACAAACTACAAATACAAATTCAAAACTTTCTTCACTAAAATGACCATAATTAATTCCTCTTTCATGACGTCCGTCATTAATTTCAATCCCTTCATTATCACGCATTCAAATTTAATGTACAATATGTCAAGAAAAGCTAGTACCGTTTCCTCTTTTTTGTAAAGCGCCAAAGAGGGGATCTTACATTTTGTTGGTAAGTGCAATGAAAGAATTTTGAAGATTTCTTTATAGGTTTAGAAATTATAGGGTTTTTTGACAATTATTAATCTTTAAGAATGAGGTGGAAGGCGGAATTGAAGAATCGATTTGAACAAAGAAATTTGATTTCCTGAGCAATGAAAAACAAGAAAGAGGAATCCAAGAGAAGAACACTAAAGAGAAAAAGTAGAAAAGCGAACAGTGTGAAGGAAAGGCCAAAAAAGGTCCAAAATATACAAACTAATATATCTCACAAACTACAAATGCAAATTCAAAAATTTCACCAAAATGACCATAATTAATTCCTGGTCCATGAATGTTTACAATATAGTATGTCAGGAAAGTCTAGTATCGTTTCCTCTTTTTATACAGGGCCAAAGAGAGGATCTTACATTTTGTTGATAAGGGCAGGAAAGAATTTTTAAGATTCCTTTATCGGCTTAGAATTTATAGGGATTTAAAGATTCTTTGACAATTGTTAATCTTTAAGAATGAGGTGGAAAGCGGAATTGAAGAATCAATTTGAACAAAGAAATTTGATTTTCTGAGCATTGAAGAACAAGAAGGAGGAATCAAAGAGAAGAACACTAAAGAGCAAAAAATAGAAAAGCGAACAACAGTGTAAAAGAAAGGCCAAAAAAGGTCCAAAATATACAAACTAATATATCTCACAAACTACCGATGCAAATTCAAAAATTTCACCAAAATGACCATAATTAATTCCTCTCTCACATGGTCCATGAATTACAGTATGTAATTACATTAATTACATTACAGTATGTCAGGAAAATCTAGTAGCGTTTCCACTTTTTATACAGCGCCAAAGAGAGAATCTTACATTTTATTGATAAGTGCAGGAAAGAATTTTTAAGATTCCTTTATCGGCTTGGAATTTATAGGGATTTAAAGATTCTTTGACAATTGTTAATCTTTAAGAATGAGGTGAAAAGCGGAATTGAAGAATCAATTTGAACAAAGAAATTTGATTTTCTGAGCATTGAAAAACAAGAAAGGGGAATCCAAGAGAAGAACACTAAAGAGAAAAAGTAGAAAAGCGAACAACAATATAAAGGAAAGGCCAAAAAAGGTCCAAAATATACAAACTAATATATCTCACAAACTACCGATGCAAATTCAAAAATTTCACCAAAATGACCATAATTAATTCCTCTTTCACATGGTCCATGAAAATTTACATTATAGTATGTCAGGAAAATCTAGTAGCATTTCCTCTTTTTATACAGGGCAAAAGAGGGGATCTTACATTTTGTTGATAAGTGCAGGGAAAGAATTATTAAGATTCCTTTATCGGCTTAGAATTTATAGGGATTTAAAGATTCTTTGACAATTGTTAATCTTTAAGAATGAGGTGGAAAGCGGAATTGAAGAATCAATTTGAACAAAGAAATTTGATTTCCTGAGCAATGAAAAACAAGAAAGAGGAATCCAAGAGAAGAACACTAAAGAGAAAAAGTAGAAAAGCGAACAGTGTGAAGGAAAGGCCAAAAAAGGTCCAAAATATACAAACTAATATATCTCACAAACTACAAATGCAAATTCAAAAATTTCTTCACCAAAATGACCATAATTAATTCCTCTTTTCATATCGTCCATGATTAATTACATACCCCTTATTTACACGCACTAGAAATTAATATTCAATGAAGACCAACATCAAAGATTTGTTTACAGGCACTTGTGCATAGCGACGTCCCTTGATTATCATATTGTTTCGCCCACGCACGCCATATTGCCGCCCCGGTTTGCATACGCAGTGAACCATTGTAATTTTAAGCATAACGTACACATACACTCACACACGCCCGAATCAAAATACGCTGGGGACGATTGTCTAGACCTGCTAGTTCTACCTTCGAAAACGGGACTCGAGCGAACATCTTACACATTACACACCGCTGTACAATTTCGGTTCGGATATTTCTCCATGGCCCTTGTAATATTGCTGGTTGCTCGTTTCCACATGTACATATCTACATTGTACTTGCACTAGTCATATCTGTAGTCTATTGCCTACTCTTTACCTTTGGCGGTTATTCGTGCAAGCGTACACGTAAATTTGTCTACCTTTGTAATGTTTGCCTTGTGAATAAAGATGTACCGAGGTAGTTAGAACACTGGAATGGAAATGTTGGAAGTTCTACTGTAGTGGACTGAATGGGGAAAGATTTAAGGTCTTTATTGGTGAAAAGTTGAGGAAAATCGGATTATTAGAAGAGAAGTTATTGAAGTTTTTGTATTTTTGACAAATGGAACAAGAGGAAAATCTTCATATATTTTAAGATTGTTCTGTTCTGTTTTGCCATTTTTAATTGACCATTTTCTCCCTCCTTTTCACCTTCTTTTCTGTGCAATTCCGAGGGAAGCATACTTAATTAATCGTCGATTCTCTCATTCTCCCCCGTTTCTTTCTCCGCTACTTTTGTAATTCTTGTTAAATATATTTCCTTCTCTTCTATATTTTTGTGATGTGTCTAGACCAATTAGTGTCTTCCTTTCTTCTCTGTATTTACAAATGACCAAAGATGGACAATTTGCAAATTAGGTAAAATTTAAATCCGAATATCTCGTAAACCATTCAATATATTTCAAAAATTCTTTCACTAACTGAAAACATTTTTCTCCCTGTTATATCTACATGTACTCATCAGATACGGCTAGTTTTGAGATAGATAGAAATATTATTTATCCACAGACATGGGAAAGGCTTTAGGGAACATATGTGTGAAAAGTTGAGGAAAATCGGATTATTAGAAGAGAAGTTATTGAAGTTTTTGTATTTTTGATAATTGGAAAAAGGGGCAAATCTTCAAATATTTTGAGGTTATTCTGTTCTGTTTGCCATTTTTTAATTGTCCCTTTTCTCTCTTCTTTTTCACCTTCTTTTCTGTGCAATTCCGAGGGAACAATACTTAATTAATCGTCGATTCTCTCATTCTCCCCCGTTTCTTTCTCCGCCACTATTGTAATTCTTGTTAAATATATTTCCCTCTCTTCTATATTTTTGTGATGTGTCTAGACCAATTAGTGTCTTCCTTCCTTCTCTTTCTTCTCTGTATTTACAAATGATCAACGATCAATTTGCAAATTAGGTAAAATTTAAATTCGAATATCTCGTAAACCATTCAATATATTTCAAAAATTCTTTCACTAACTGAAAACATTTTTCTCCCTGTTATATCTACATGTACTCATCAGACACGGCTAGTTTTGAGATAGATAGAAAGTTCGAATAGAAATTTTATTTATCCACTATCATGGGAAAGGATTTAAGGAATATATATGTGAAAAGATGAGGAAAATCGGATCATTAGAAGAAAAGTTATTGAAGTTTTTGTATTTTTGACAATTAGTAGGGGTTACGATATTCCCCTAACCTTCTTTTGCTTTGGGGTTATTCATGGTATTATGTCTTTTCATTTTTAATTGGCCTTTTCTTCTTCTCTTTCTTCGTAAAATGCCCCGACGTACAATTAATTAATCGTCGATTCTCTCATTCTCCCCCGTTTCTTTCTCCGGGACTACTGTTATTCTTCTTAATATATATTCTTTCTACATTTCTCATTTGGAGTTTTATATAAATCTGTTTAGACTAATTAATGTGTTTTGTCTCTTCCCGTTTTTCCCCCCTTTTATAAAGAAAAGACAAAAAGGACAAAAGCCAAAGAAAACTGTTAGAAATATTTTAAACTTAAATATTTCGAAAACTATTCAAGGAATTTCAAAAATTCTTTCACTATATAGATCCATTGTCCTCCCTCCTTCATCTTCACGCAATCTGAGGTAAAATTGCCGCCCTTTTGAATTTGTCAGTACTAAACCTCATAACGAAGAACAAGCATAAAGACGTTTGAATAATGTTGAGTAATGTTGTGTAACAGTAGTATGAAGGGTTGTTGCGTCAAGCCATTCATCCTCCCCGGACGCCCGCACATCCCCCGGACCGCCCACCATCCAAACGTACCCGCTGAAACACCAACTACGCACACCTTCCTCCGGGTGCGCGCGGATGAAACACTAACTGGATATAATAACATATAACAGCGCCTGGAACAACACTCGAGCCGCTTGTACTTCGCTACATTTACGCTGCCGCCATCCCGCCGCCCTAACAACTACTCGACACCCGCCGCCGCCTCATACTTGTCCCATCACAACACCAAGCACGGAAAACTAGTCCTAGCAGCATGAGGAATGTGGGAAGAAGGGAGTGGAGAGCCACCACCCTCACTATTCATATGTATGTGTATGTATACGAATGTGTGTATATGTGTGGGATCGTAAGGAGGGCGGCTAGTTGGAGTTTGTGTTGAGTCAGGTTGGGTGCGTCCGATATTGTGATACAGAATGATGTACGATCACGTGAGACTACGATGATGAGCCTGAACGCCGTTGCTAGTGAATTTAGAGGTGGCACGGCGGCGGTGTTGCCGCCCCTCCCAGTAGCAAACGTGCCTGGCGATAGATGGGAGCGCAGGAAGCGCACGTGAAATAACAGACTTCATGTACCACGTGCACCGCAATGCATCTCGGACGTAATTAGCAATTATCTTCTTTCCCGAGCGTATCGCCGCCCCCATTTTATGTCGACCGCCGTCGGGCTTCAGCCACCACTCGCCATTCCACCCTCGTCTCGCGAATCGAAGATAAATATTCTTTGATACATTGGTAAACGTTTACTTTCACCCAGTCCGAACCGTACTCAACTACTGAGTGCAAATATCGGCATGGATATATTTGCTTTTGATTAATTACTCAATCATTCATCCGTTTTTATTTATATTTGATATATGTCTGCTGATATACAAAGTACAAATAGTCTCCATTAAAATGGCGAAAACTGTTTGGAAATTGGCTGATTAGATCAAAAGTTATGGACATTTAAAGTTTCGTCTAAATCACGTCATTTTCAAGTCGATCGACGTCATTTTATGATAATTAAAACTTTAAACTTTAATATCACAACCACTATTACACCGATTTTCTTGGAATTTTCACTAAACATTCGATATTTACCTAGAAATTCATCTGAAATCTTTAAAAGACTTCTATATACCATGTGTTCATATTAGTGGTTAATAATAAAGCGATAGCAAACAGGGTGAAAAGTATATAACATTTTAGGTGTTGGAATTAAATAAAAATATGGACTATTTTAGAGTCCTAGTATAATATATTATAGTTTAGGTTTTGGTTAGTTTCAGTTTCGGGCATCGCAGTATTCAATATTATGCAACCAAGAACACATAACTAAAATTAATGAAAAGCTGATTGCATTCGGTCAACTTTACTGAAACGCTCATTAAAATCGGTTAATTAGGAGCCGAGATATGTGCGAATAAAGATAGACGTATTTGACTAGCTTGCTTTAGGTTGAAACCTAGAATTAAGGTGTTAATTAGGTTTGACCAAGATAAGAAAAATTTTAAAGTGGCGTAACTCAGGCACTATTAAAGCTACGAATGTGATTCTTTCGATAATAGTAAGTTTAGATTTTCTTCTTCAATATGCATTTGATTTTACATATTTTCAACAACTTTCATAGCATTAGAATTGCGATTCTCCTTCCTACGGTATATGATCACATCTTCCAAGTTTAGGTAATACTAATCTTGATCATTCGGTTAATTTAGATTTAGTTTCGTATACCATACTATTCGACGTTATGCAACCAACAACTCACAACTAGAATCAATGAAATGCGGCTTTCAAGCGGTAGACTTTGGTGAAAACCTCATTAAAATCGTTTAATTAGAAGCTGAGTTATGCTTGATTTAGTACAGACACATTTGTCCCCTTTGTATTAGGCTACAACCTAGAAGTAAGGTTAATATACCTAATTAGGTTTCACAAAGACTAAAAAAACTTCAAACTGATGTAACTCTGTCACTATTAAAGCTACAAATTTGATTCTTTCAATAACGATAAGTATAACTTTGCCTCTTCAATGTGAAAATGATTTTAGATTTTTCCGACAATTTTCATCGGGTTGAAAAGCGGTTTTTCTTTTTCACAATCATATATTTGACTAAAAACAATTTTCTAAAAATCAAAGTGAGAAATATATGATAAATATATACTAAAGTGAATTATTCTAAAAGTCCGAAACTATTGAAACTTGCATTCGTAGCATCATTGATTTACCATTATTGACAGCTGTCATGTTTATGTCACTTGTCAAATAAAACTTTACGCGGCCATATCTCGAAAACTATTCTATCAATTTTCAATCGGTTTGCACTAAACTACTATTCGACGTTATGCAACCAACAACTCACAACAAGAATCAATGAAATGCGGCTTTCAAGCGGTAGACTTTGGTGAAAACCTCATTAAAATCGTTTAATTAGAAGCTGAGTTATGCTTGATTTAGTACAGACACATTTGTCCCCTTTGTATTAGGCTACAACCTAGAAGTAAGGTTAATATACCTAATTAGGTTTCACAAAGACTAAAAAAACTTCAAACTGATGTAACTCTGTCACTATTAAAGCTACAAATTTGATTCTTTCAATAACGATAAGTATAACTTTGCCTCTTCAATGTGAAAATGATTTTAGATTTTTCCGACAATTTTCATCGGGTTGAAAAGCGGTTTTTCTTTTTCACAATCATATATTTGACTAAAAACAATTTTCTAAAAATCAAAGTGAGAAATATATGATAAATATATACTAAAGTGAATTATTCTAAAAGTCCGAAACTATTGAAACTTGCATTCGTAGCATCATTGATTTACCATTATTGACAGCTGTCATGTTTATGTCACTTGTCAAATAAAACTTTACGCGGCCATATCTCGAAAACTATTCTATCAATTTTCAATCGGTTTGCACTAAACTTTTGAAGAATAATTCGGCCATTAATTTTTGCACCATTCACCCTCACATATACCAAGTGTCCGCACGAATACGGAATAAATTACATTTTACGACGTAGATTAATACAGGCATTGTAACAATCACCCTTGCACAACAATGGCGTATAATAATTCACAATACACAATTCAGGCCGGGGAATAATTCGCTCGGGAGGCGGCTGTTCAATATTAAACATTAAACAATTCCATATCAGCATGGCTAGCGGCTGAACGGGCCGGAACTACGGTTTTGTGCGAAAGTGATTCAATATTAAAAAGGCCAACATACTGTATAATCATTCTCTACCAGCTTTGCAACCACCACATTCTTTTAATATACAATGTGTTCAGTGTTTGTTATAATTTATTATCATACATTTTTAAAGATTAATTATAGTTATGTTAGCTTAGGAAAATTGTGGTGTTAAATAAGGTTAATTTAGTTTTGGGTGGTTTGGTTTCGGGCGTCGTAGTTTTTGATGTTATGCAACCGATGACACTTAATATACATCGATGAAAAGCTGATTTCATGTGATACACTTTGGTGAAAAGCCCATAAAAATCGGGTAAATAGGGGCCGAGTTATGCGCGATTAAAGATTAAGGATGGTATTTGACTCGCTTGTTTTAGGTTGAAACCTGGAATTAAGCGGTATACCTAAGTAGGTTTGACAAAGATTACAAAAACTTTAAACTGGTATAACTCAGACACTATTGAAGCTACGAACGTCATTCTTTCGACAATCGTAGGTTCATATTTTCCTCTTCAACATGTATATGAGTTCAGAATTTTTCAACACTTTTCATAGGTTTGGAAATGCAATTTTACATTTTTTAAGTTTATATTCATTCCTTCACCGTACATTTTGTTTATGTAGGTAGTAAAATACGAATCAATAACTAGCGGTTAATTTAGATTAAGCTAGGTTAAGTTACGGGTGAAGTATTATGCGATGTTATGCATCCAACAACACATAACTCGAATAAATGATAAGCGGCTTTCAACTGGTAAATTTTGGTGAAACGCTCATAAAAATCGGTTAAATAGGAGTCGAGTTATACGCGTTTAAAAATAGACGAGTTTGGTACGTTTGCTTTAGGTTGAAACCTAGAATTAAGGTATATAAGTAGGTATAACATTTAACATCACAAGATTACAAAAACTTTAAACTGGTATAACTCAGACACTATTGAAGCTACGAACGTCATTCTTTCGACAATCGTAGGTTCATATTTTCCTCTTCAACATGTATATGAGTTCAGAATTTTTCAACACTTTTCATAGGTTTGGAAATGCAATTTTCCATTTTTTTAAGTTTATATTCATTCCTTCACCGTACATTTTGTTTATGTAGCCAGTAAAATACAAATCAATAACTAGCGGTTAATTTAGATTAAGCTAGGTTAAGTTACGGGTGAAGTATTTTGCGATGTTATGCAACCAACAACACATAACTCGAATAAATGACAAGCGGCTTTCAACTGGTAAATTTTGGTGAAACGCTCATAAAAATCGGTTAAATAGGAGTCGAGTTATGCGCGTTTAAAAATAGACGAGTTTGGTACGTTTGCTTTAGGTTGAAACCTAGAATTAAGGTATATAAGTAGGTTTAACAAAGATTACAAAAACTTTAAACAGCTGTAACTCAGGCACTATTGAAGCTACAAATGCCATTCTTTCGACAATATCCAGTTTAGATGTTCCTCTTTATTTTGAAAGTGAATTTACAATTTTCCCCCAATTTTTTATAGGCTTAGAAAAGCGATTTTCCCTTTTTAGAGTTTATATTAATTTCTTTACAGTTGAGGTCACCAGGAAAGGCATAGTTACTTTGATATACAATGTGTTAAGAGCAAAATTGAAAATTGAAATTCATACATGTGAAGGCATATTTGAGGTTAGGTTTGCATTTGCCAACCGGTCAGATAGTCGAGCGTTATCAAGTCCGTTGGAGTGGTGCGACAATGCGGGCTATTTGTCAAAATTTACGATGCGCGCGCGATCCACGCTCACGCTGACTCGAATATTATGACGCATTATAGTAATAATAATTCATCCCCAACGCGCGCCGCCGCCGCCGCCACAGCCGCAGCGCCCGCAAAGCAATTCGTTACAATGCGCAATAATCGCATTACTATTATTACTGCAAGTCGGCACTGCGAGCCCAATGCCTCTTGTTGAGTGTGCACTGGCTTCGGCTGTCTGGACGCACCCGCACTGCAGGATGGCAGGATGGCAGCAGGATTCAGGAGCAGCGCCAAGTGACGTATTGTTTGCACACTGTGCAGTTTATACGTCCGCCGGAGACTCGTGTTAATATTTTAACGCAATTGCCAGCGCGCTGCGTACGTGCCACGATTGTCTTTTATCCACGCCATGGTGGCAACGACCGCCAGATGGCGCTCTTACTACGATAATTTGATGAGGTATTATCTACGGCGCAACTGAGCGATAATTCGGTGTGGAACGCTCGAACCGTCCGCAAGTTATATATGCTTTTGAAACGTTTGCACTATCATAACCTAACTCCGACACGGGCTGTTTGCTTAATTTAAGGTTATTACGAAAGAGGATAATGTTAAGAGTATTTTAGTGAAAGATTCAGGTAAAACGGTTCAGTAGTTTACGAAATATCGCAGTTTTAAATTTTATTTTCATGTAAGTAGAGAATTTAGGTTGAAACCTATAAATATATCTATTTATATGTTTAGGTTTCAACCGAATTATTTTATGAGGGAGAGTTGTGCTTTTTCACCGAGGCTAAATGAGGGTGCTAAAGAAAGAGGGGGTGAAAGAAAGAGGGTGATAATTTATTCAACGT
>JAODAC010019164.1:0-19881 GCA_027575185.1 Mimaenictus wilsoni | reverse complement strand
TTATCAATATTTTGAGGTATCGATACTTTGATACTTTCGATGCCAAAAATTATCAATATTTTGAGGTATCGATACTTCGATACTTTCGATGCCAAAAGTTATCAATATTTTGAGGTATCGATACTTCGATACTTTCAATGCCAAAAAGTATCGATACTTTCCAATGTCAAAACAAAACTCAAAAATAAAACAAATGACATTTTGTTACTGGCGTAAATTGCCAAAATTGTAAAAAAAATATTCAAAAATCTAATAACACAAAACCAAAAATTTCCAGTCGCATATTAGAACTTATAGAACGAATAAATACACAACGAAGAAGACTAGTCAAAATCAAGGCACGTCCCTGTTTAGGACTCAGTTTAGACATGGAAGACACCACGTTCCATACCAAACTACTCCCTACAGTTTCGTCGTGTGACTAGTACGGATGTCAAAAAAAAGTATCGATAACCACGTGTTATCGACTTATATCAATACTTTAATTTTCGATATTTATCGATAGTATCGAATTAGTCATTTTCGATACTTTTTGACATGCCCCTACACTGAGGCCATCTGTTAATTACAACCACCAATTATGATGGTAATCGTACTCTGAGCGACCAATTCGTCCCCGGTGCTGCGTTGGTAACTTTGAAAATTCGTCGCAATCAAAGTATTCAAAGTTGATAAATTTCAAGTATCGATACTTCGAAGTCGATTTCTTAATTTACTCAATCAGTAATCTTACAATCATTAATTTTATTACCTAGGAATTACCGCGATATTTTTCATTCTGAAAATATAACTGACATGAAGTGACATCAGAAATATTAGGACGATAATATACTGCAAGATTACTATAACGCGTAAAAATAATTTGAAAATACGTTAACAGATGACGTTAGTGTGTATTTTCGATCAATATCAATAAGTATCGATACTTTTCTTCGATACTTGGGTATCAAAAGTATCGCAGTTCCAAAAGTATCGATGCTTCGAGAAAAGTTGACATCCATAGTTGCCATATAATTTCTTCTTCTTAAAATTATTTCTTTTTAAAATAAAACAATCTACTTTTATGAGAATAACTTCCCTAATAAACTAAACAAAACTAGCGTGTTTTGAAGTAATTTGATTTTTTATGAAACTATCAAATTAAATTTGAATACATTTACATACATTTAAATAGTTAAGAAGAAGAAGAAGAAGAAGCAATTCGAATCATTCAAAACTGACCAGAGCAGAAAGAACCACGAAAATATTCATTCCTGATTCCCCCCACCCACCAACCAAAACCATTGAGCTACTCATTGATTATGAAAGTGTGAATACCTTCTTACTCCGATACTTTCGATACTTAAGTATATGAAAGTGTGAATACCTTTCCCCGCTACTTAGGTATCGAAAGTATCAGAGTTTCAAAAGTATCGATACCAGATAGTATCGATACTTCGTGAAACGTTGACGTCCCTAGTTGCCATATAATTTCTTCTTCTTACAATTATTTCTTTTTAAAATAAAATAATCTACTTTTATGAGAATAACTGCCATAATAAACTAAACAAAACTAGCGTGTTTTGAAGTAACTTGATTTTTTATGAAACAATCAAATTAAATTTGAAAGAACATACATACATTTAAACAGTTAAGAAGAAGAAGCAATTCGAATCGATCAAAACTGACCAGAGCAGAAAGAACCACGAAACTATTCATTCATGATTCCCCCCACCCTCCAATCAAAACCATTGAGCTACCCATTGATTATGAAAGTGTGAAATGAATGATTCCATAACGCGTCGCCCACTCGCCTGCGCTTTTAAAGGCAACCTTTCGTGGTACCAGCATATTTTCTTAAAGCTTTACAGGCAGCTACTGTCCATTTCAAGCATTTCGAAGAGGGCAGAGAATAGGAAGCTTTTCAAAGCCTACACACTTCTCGGACATGGAATATATAGTTTTTATTATATAAACTTCAGATATACTTTAAGATCTATAGTCATATAAAGTCGTACATAGCATGAATCAAAGTAGAATTCAAATTGTCATTGAAATCAAATCCATGAATGGTATATTTAGACATAACCTCAATATTTCTAAAACATTCCGGAGATTGCTTAGAATGTTAGTAAATTTAAAGAACTTACCGAAACATGTTCAGGACGTTCCTTAAAGTAGGAGGTGTTTTAGAGGGACAACACCTTAGCAGAATTTTGTTAGGTTAGCTTTTTTAAGGTTGTGTTTGAAACAAATGCAACCTAGGTCATGTTGTGATCTACGCTCATCTACAGAGTGTTTAAAACAGATTCTTAGTGAATTGGTTATTTTGAAGTTTAGATTATTTTAAAGTAGGTTTAGGTTAGGTTTATAGGCAGGCTGTGAAAAGGTAGAAAAGCATCTACTTACTCCTCAGAAGTATCGGTCATGGTTCGTCTTTAGGTAGAATCTACAGACGGTCCCGCACCTGGTTGACACCACCATTTTTCAGCAACAACATCAAAATCAACTACGAAACTGCGATGTGATGAGTTTCATTGAACTGATTGTGAGCACTGCGCGCAAAACACTACGAGGCGAGCACGAAAAATAAAAACACACACACAAACAACAACGAGGAACTTCGGGCGAATCTCGGTTCGGTCGCGCCAAGCTGGTGTTGGCGGGCCGCGGCGCGCGCTCTTTTGCCACTGGTACGAAGACGAGACTCACTCGTTGGTCGCAGGAGGGCGGCCTTCAGCTCGCCTTCCCTCTTGCTTCCACCCGCGGTTAAGTAAAGCAACCCCGCGTGCGAGAGGGCGATGCTCACTCACACGCCGCCCGTTCTATCTCTCTCTACCTCGACCACACTCGAATGCGTTTGTCTCTTGTGTTGGCGCGTGCGTTCGCGGTGAGGCGCCCGAACCGCGCGAGATCAGCCTGTGGAGCTGGCGCGCTGGCTGCTGGCTGCTGACTGCGGCGCGTGGTGGTGGCAAAACGCGACGCTGTTGCCGAATCGTTATTCATTCTTAACTTGCTCCCACCACTCGAGTTCATAAGGGCGCATGCGCACTAACGACGTGCTACATTAACGAATTTCGACGGGAAATTACTGAATTGGATCTCGCGAGTGGCGACACATCTTGAGCATCGCGTTGCGTGATCCATCGGCCTCAACGCGACGTCGATGAAAAGGCCATCGAAAAACACCGACAATCCGCAGGAGCGGCGGGAAGGCAATGGGTGGCGGCTATCGCGTCGATAACACCGGCATAGTTTGCCTAATTTATGATTTAGTACCGTTCTTACATACCTGCCATTCATAACTTGCATGTGGCTTATTCATTGATTGTATGTAACGCACTCAAACATTGTTTTTGCTTGTGTGCAACGTAAGTGATTTTGACCAAGTACCTATTGTTAATTTTGAATCACCATTCATTATTTATTGTGTTCAATTGATTTATGTAGAACATGTTAAAAATTGTTTTTCTGGCATTTTCAATTTAAGAAATACATGTGTTTCTGTATAACATTGGCAATCAAATTAATGCAACTTAATTGGCAACATTTTTTTAATTGTACGATTTTAATTACATTTGTGTATTATTGTACTATTTTTTTAAATATTTTTTATATAAATATATTTTTTGTATAAAGAAACGTTAGCAGTAGAGGTTTGTACCGTCTTGCATCGTATAGGAAGCAAACCAAACGGGCGCTAAAACAACTACTCCAACTAATCACTTTATTAAAGGCTTTAATCGGAGATTATACGTACAGAAAAGTGTAAAATGACTCTAAGATTTTCACCATAATTATTTTCAAAGATCTAGCCGACTATATTTCTACTTTTGCAGAGTTCTTCATTTGGCAGAGCGTGGATTCTCCTTGAAAACAATTTTTGTACTCACATTCTAATGGTACCAGTATCGCCATCTATTGGTGTATTTTAAAATATTTACCATTATGTATAGCATGACTATGTCATGTAAAAGAAGTTGCCTAGTTTCTAATATACATCTTGCATAATTATCTCTAATGATATTTTAGAACTTTACTATCAACTTCAATAATCGTTTAATTATTAAATTAATAATTGGTAAAATTGTATAAAGCAAAAAGTATGTATTTTAAAAGTTTGCTTTCCTTATGAATTTACCGAGCATCCACTACTATGCTCTATTCAATTCTTTTTCAATGTAATTAGTCATATTAGAGGCTAATACTATTGATAAGAAGAATTCACTTTACTATGCATCCCCACCACTTGGCTGGACATTTGCTGTTATTTTAGTTGCTTTTTACATGACCGGGATGACCGGCTTGCAGCTTTTTTGTCTGACCAATCTATTTAAAAATAAATAGATTAACAGTTTACTTTAAGCCTGTTTAATTTTCAAGGAATGGATGGACATTAAGAAGTTAAGACTAAGGTTGCTAATGATGGCACACTAGACGCTAGTCTACAAATTGCGGGTTGCTTTTTTGAGACATCTCTTGGATTTTGCGTTGTCTCGTCTCGAGTATAATTAGTTTCTAGTCTCATTCTACACATATACCAATTTTCTATAAAATCTGATAGAAAGTTTGTCACTGGGTGAAGCATTTGAAACTAAGAATATCTAAAGATAACATGTCATAATATATTTATATTTATTCAACAATATGTATTCACTTTCACATAATTATAGTATTATAATACACATCTGCAATGTTTAATAGCAATTCAAAGTATACCCACAAGATCGGTGAAGGATTCACCGCCTACCTGCGGTGATATTTTGTCATAAACTGCGGTGGTATGTAAATAAAATAAATAAATACAATTAGGGATTACGACGGTCTAAAACCAATAATCCATGCCTTCGTAAATATTCGTAACCAAATAAGATCCGAGTGCAACAACTTAAAACTTCGGTTTGACCAAGTTAAACGATTTGCGCTGCACCAACGCGTCGGTGCGCAGCGTGAGATGCCCATTACCTTCGCTGGCCGTATCCACAGTGCGTCCAAGATACTCATCCGGGTAGAGATTATCATCGGTTTGCACCAACAAATTTGGGCCACTATCCAACCATTTCTGAATCTCATACTGCGACGTAACTTTCTGCGGCGACGTATTGAGTAGATTATCGGCAGAGTGACTGCTCACGTTCGTTTCGATCGATTCATTGAACATCGGTTCGCTGCCGGCCGTTTCCATCGTCGCGTTTGTAGCTTTGGCATCATCGAACGAACCCACTGAGCGGCTCAAACGGCGCTTGGTTTTCTCGCCGACATCGTTCGCGTTTGTTATTGGGCCCGATACGTCGCTTGTAGCGGCAACTTGATGCTGTTCACATTGTTCAATGGTTGGGGATGTGGCGTTTGGAACGCTTGAATTTGGAATCATTTCCGTGGCTTCCTCAATGCTTGGTTGTTTTTTAATATCACAGTTTGTTATTAATTTTGTCGAACATTCATTATCTGGAAAATAATTTGATTTTAACGTGAATTTGACAAAAAGGCGCTTCATAGATAGTTGTTTTGACTAATTTTACACAAAAGGTGGTAAAGTAATTTTAAAGTAATTTTTGAAATTACAGAGTTCGCACCATTAGCGAGTTGATATGTTTCCTAACAAAAATATCCATTTCCAATATGTATCCAATTTGTAATCGTAAACAAAAA
This sequence comes from Mimaenictus wilsoni, assembly GCA_027575185.1. Classification (NCBI taxonomy): domain Eukaryota; kingdom Metazoa; phylum Arthropoda; class Insecta; order Coleoptera; family Staphylinidae; genus Mimaenictus; species Mimaenictus wilsoni. Next base: position 14,250 of record JAODAC010019164.1, on the reverse strand, counting down.
AAGGAAAAACACTTACCACTTGTATTCGTACTTGTACTAGGCTGATCCAATTGCGATAAGTCACTTCGCATGTACGTGAGGAACGTACTGCCACTCATCTGCTTGCTGAGCACAGCTTCTGGAATCGCCAAAATCTGGCTCAGGCCCGGATTCGCAGCATTCTTGTTCCTCGGCGGCCGTCGCTTGGGACTCTGCGCGCGCTGCAGTTGCGCCTCGTGTCGTATACTGTCCAAGATCGGATCGGGCGCATAGTGGCCGCGATGCACAAACGGTCGTAGCATATTCTCCTGACTGCCGCGATGTTGTAGCACTTTCTTCACCGCCTCCTCAGGTGGACTGCCCGTGCTCGACTCCACATCACCACCGGTCTTTACATCTTTGCCCTGCAGTAGAAGCAGGAGATTCGGCAGCGTCATGTGGAGTGTATGCGGTTTCAAACCCAACGCATAGAGATACTGTGCGATATTCTTATTCAGGAGATATACGGCATTGTTGAATAATATTCGGTCTTTGCCACGTGAAAACAACGGAAATCTAGTAAAATATTAACAATTTTAGAGAAATAAAAACATTGAGGATACATAAATATTCTAACAAATCTAACAAATAAATTAAACGAAACCTAATAATAAACAATTTAACATAACTAAACTAACAAGGAAAGTGTAACACAAATAATTTCTATATATGTACTACACGAACAAAACTATTCATTCAATACCGTGCCGGGCAATTGAGACACTCTCCTTTTAAGTGTATTTCACTCAACCTTGAAAACTTAAGTTGAAAAAAGAAAAAGAACGAAAATTTTATGAAAATTCTCACTCTCTATGCTTCTCGTTGCAAGGTGAGACGTGGTCTTCGATAAAAGATCGTGACCCAAAATGTCGAATCGGATAACGCAGTGGTATTTGCAGGAATGTGGCGCACATAATCAGCAGATGGCTGCAGTAACCGAGCGCAACGGATAAACCAGCCTCGGAGCTATCCACCAAAACATTCGAATGCGGCAGCTCGATGCCGTTGATATAAAATTTCTCTTTCACGTTCGTTATTGGATAGAGTTGTAAAAGTTCGGACATTAGTTGGCGACGTCGCGACTGCAGTTTGACGGTTAGTTGGTGCAAAAGTTCTCTTTGGTGTATAAACTCGTTCTTCCATTCTCGTAGTTTTTCCATTTCTTTGCTTAGGTGCCTATAGTTTTCCATTAGTTCGGAACCTAAAATATAAGGTTATAATTACAAAATAGTAGACATTTTTAGGTTATAATTTGAACATACGTGATATTATATGTTAATATTATAACCTTAACCCAAGTAACACTAAGATAACCTAACAAAAAACTCTGAATTCAATAAAAAAATCATTGAATTCACTGTAATATTCTTTTTAATATTCCTTTTGTAAATGAATAACGAAAACCTAACCTAACATATAAGGTTATAATTACAAAATAGTAGATATTTTTAAGTTATAATTTGGACATGTGATATTATATGTTGATATTATAACCTTAACCCAAATAAAACTAAGATAACCTAACAAAAAAACTCTAAATTCAACAAAAATTCATTGAATTCACTCTAATATTCTTTTTAAAGCGTTCCTTTTTATAAATGAATCATAAAAACCTAACCTAACCTAAAATATAAGGTTAAAATTACAAAATAGTAGACATTTTTAGGTTATAATTTGGATATACGTGATATTATATGTTAATATTATAACCTCAACCCAAGTAAAATTAAGATAGCCTAACAAAAAAACTCTAAATTCAACAAAAATTCATTGAATTCACTCTTTTAATAAATGAATAACGAAAAATGTAAAATATGAATGTACTTACTACGTTCCTCATTTTCATCACATTTTAAATTGAATTTTTCTTTATACAGTCTCAATTCTCCACTTTTCCTATCACGCTCCTGCTGCAGGATCTTATTCTTTAGTCTGGACACCTCGATTTCCTTTTGAAGCTTCACAATCTCACTTCGTGGTACCCGAGTTGGTTTTTCCTTCCAAAAAGAAAAACAAATTATCAATCTCAACAATTGCAATTGTATTCAACGATTATTTGAACGAATATAAAAATACTACTCACTTGCAACATCTTATTCAAATGTGTCATCGTCAACAACTGTGGCTCGTAACGAACACCGGCGCCGTCGCTAGGCACCTGGGGTGCATCACTCTTCGGCAGCGAAGGATTCAGCCGTGCGTTGATCTTCTCGCGCACAGCATACACACTAAGATGTCGATTCCGTATACTAATCTGCAGCGCCTGCAGCTGCTTAAGCTTGGCGAGCGAGTACGATGAGCGTATCTCGCCTACGGGCATCTTGATCGCCGCCAACTTGTACACCTTCGTTTCACTCTCTGTGCTCAGCACGTTCAACGCATCGATGCAGGGCAGCGGCCGGCTGAGATCCGTCTTCAACTGCTTGCAGCTGGTGAAGAAGCCGCCGCGCATGTGGAATATCACAGTGTTCGGGAGGAAGAGTTCGGGTCGAATATCGCTGAGCGCGTTGCCGAGGTACACAAGGCCTGAGAGGTGGATGCCCCACGTGAGACAAATCTCCGACGCTTGCCATATTCTTAAGACGAAACCTGTACATTTTCTTTTGTTACTGTTGTTATTATCATTAGTATTGATAACGGCCTACTTTTAATTTTAGTGTACATAATTTATTGAAATAGAGAGACTTCGAATAAAGATATTACTAAAGTTTTTTTGTCAAATTTACATCTTATTTGTGGCCAAAGTTTGAAAATTATTTTTGAGTAAACGGCTCAAAACGGCATAAAATCCGTTAACACAAGTTATTTCTATATATGTACTACACGTACAAAAAGTTTCATTCAATTTGGTGGAGGACAATTGGAACACTCTCCTGGTGAGTTAAACATTTCATTGATTTAATGTATGGTTTCTAATTTACTATTGAGTCTACCAAATTACCCGAAAAAACAATTTTAAAATTAAATAACAATAAAATTTGTTGAAGTCTGATAAATCTTCAAGAAGTTGTAGAATAATTATAAGTATACTTTAAGAGGGACAAAGCCTAAAAGAAGTAGGTGTGAGTAAGAAACTAATAAGGATAGTACAAAGTGTGTACCAAGTGACCAGAAATGTAATATGTACCAAAAAGAAAAAGTCAACGGAATTCTCAACTAAATAAGGGGTGACACAAGGAGGCGCATTGAGCCCATTACTCTTTGCTATCTATATGGATCAAATCAGTAAAGCTGTAAATAAAGAAAGCCGGCCTGTGAACATAGGATACAGAAACATGAAACAAGTGCAAATACAGCAATGCATATTTGCTGATGACATACCGATATTAGCAAACGAACAACAGGAGCTACAAAATAAACTACTAATATGGGACAGAAATCTACAAAAGTTTGGAATGAAGATGAACGAAACAAAAACGAAAGTAATGAATATGTTTGGAAAGGAGTCAGGAGAGAAAATCAAAATAGCGAACATCGAAATAGCACAGGTAAATCATTATAAATACCTAGGAGTAACACTGCATGACTCAGGGAAACAAAGCATAGACATAGAAAATAGTATAAACAACACAAAGAAGCTATACTACACGCTGAGTAAATACGTATTAGAGAAAAAGGAAATAAGTAAAGAAACCAAAATGAGAGTATACAAAGCAATATACAGGCCGGTACTAACATTCGGTAGTGACACCTGGGTACTAAATGAAAGGCAAAGAAGTCAGCTGCGAGCAGTAGAGATGAAATATCTTACGACATAAAAGTTGAATTTAATATCGTCGATGATTTCATTGACAACTTTAATGAGTAATAAAATCGGTTCTAAGTAATCAAATGAAAAACTGCCCCATGAATTTGAAGATATTTTCACGCTGAATCGATTGGTGCATGATTTATAATCATAGCAATACGGGAAATATGATAAAAAATGAAAAACCTAAAACTCGACATTTCTCGGAGAAGACGTCTTTTTACACGATAAATATCTCAATAATTACCCAACATTTAGGCGTAAATGTGCATATCAAAACAAACTATATTTAATGAGGAATCAATCCGTACGAGGATGGACGTTCTATAACATGCAGATTAGAAAATATTTTCAAACAAAGTTTGAATTTCACGTTTTAGTTCCGCATTTTGTCGCTACCTAGTACCGGTCGGACCCGATCCTTTTATTAATATTCGTATTTACAAATTTTAAACCAAAAACATTGATATTTTATAGCTCTTGATAAATCAGAAAAAAAATGAACTAGTAACATTAAAATTCCAACGCTTGAAAACAAAAACTGATCACAATAAACAGCGCCACCAACAGCATACACTTATCGAAACAATGATAAGGCAGTTGAAACATATGACTAACGAACCAATAACAATCAACACATAGTTTGACGGTAATTAAGGTAGTTAGTCACAGATAGGTGAGTTTAATGATGAGCCACATACCTGTGCAAGCCAAAATTTGTAAATCCCGCAGATCAATCTCGCTCCATTTCGGATTCGAATTGCATACAACTGGGCTGGTGTAAAAGGGCGCCGACATCGCCGTCGAGTGCAGCGTGTAGTGGAAGCCATCCGTTGTGTTGCTATGCACCAGATTGAACGCAATGATCTGGTACAGATGCCGTAGGCGCAGCTGCAAACAAGGAATATAAGTTCCCAAAATGAATGGCAAAACAACAGATCGAATTGTAAACAAACCTGTTGGGTGATGGTCGGCGTCCATTGCCGACATCGCTGGCGCCCACCGGCGCTATCGTTGAGCGACACATTCATTATAAGCGTCGGTTAATACACTCATACTCTATTTGAATGTTGGAAACAATACACGAGCGAAGAGACGACTCGCAGTATTCGATTCGTTCGACTCCACTGCGTATCTCTTTGCAGGCTGACAAAAGCTATTCGTAGAGGTTAGATTCAAGGTGAATAGATTCCTGCAAATTGCGCTGATATTTGCGTCACAAGCACTGATTGTCTTTATTCGACGCTGCTTTCCACGTATGGTTATTATTCCATTAAAACCTTATCGGGTTTTCGCACTTCATTACCGAGATTAGCGATTTTTCATAGCCGCAAAAATTCGCAAATGTCAAACTGAAAATTGCTGTCTCAAATTAAAGAGATGCGCATGCGCAGTGCAATTATTTAAAAGTGATTTTGTAAATATACAGAGAAAACGATTGTCAATTATTTTAATTGGTAGTATTTATCGCAATACATCATTTAATGATTAATGTGGTAAATAGTATCGATCATTTTTAAAAAAATCTTTGAAACCAATATCGTTTGAGAGTGACAGATTGTCAAAATTTCAAATTTATCAGTGTCAAAAATTACAAAATTTAAATATTGAGGAAAAACATACATATGCCGGCCAAAATAAACAAACTTATCAGTTAAAACAGTTACCAATAGATTTTACATACCAATAAACGTATGAATATAATAAATCCATCTTGAAATTTGAAATTGAAATTAAAATAATATTTATAACATTGAATAACCTTGATATGCTGTCACCGCTGTCAGTGGCAATATTTGACAGCATATCCACCGGAGTTTGCTTTAGGTGTGGTATGGGCTGTTTTAGTTTAGTGAATCATAGCGAAAATACCAATAAGACAACGTTTTTTCTAGTGTTTAGGCAAAGATAATTATTTAGTTATTAAGAATGGATAGTCAAGGGCGGAAAGTAATTGTTTGTGATAACGGCACAGGCGTAAGTACAACAATGAACCATTTACAAGGGTTCGCAACAAACATAACCTTACGTTGATGTTTATTCCTACTGTTTTTTCTGCAATGAAAATACTAGAATGGTTTTCTTTTCCAGTTTGTAAAGTGCGGATATGCCGGCAGCAATTTTCCAGCACACATCTTCCCTTCGATGGTGGGACGACCGATAATTCGCGCTGTAAATAAAATTGGAGACATCGAAGTCAAAGTATGTAACACAAAACTTATCTAACAAAATTTTGCTGTCTTTATTTTCTGAAATACGATTACATCTTACATGACCTTTTTTTATTCAAAGATTTAAAAAGTAGAAACAAACTTGATTATGTTGATTTAAATTTGAAGATATTGTAATTATAAAAACTTTTTTTTCAATTGTTATAGGGTTTACATGTTGAAGTAAGACCTGTTTTCGGTGTTACAAGTTCTTAAAACTTATTAACATAATAATTTGTTTTGAATGAAGTGATATTTTGTGTGATACTAGATGCTAGATTTTAACAATACATTAATACTAATTAATTACTGCATATTTCATGCAAAAGGGTGTGGCAAGTACACTTCCTGTAAGTAATTATATTTTCAAGTTATTTCAAGTTATATTTTTTTTTCTCTAAAATTTTGCTTTTGTATTATTGTTGAAGTAAATATGGCCTACTGCTTATACAATATTTTGCAATTTAGGACTTGATGGTTGGTGATGAAGCTTCGGCACTCAGATCGCTGCTGGAAGTAAATTATCCGATGGAAAATGGTGTCGTTCGTAATTGGGATGACATGGGTCATGTTTGGGACTACACATTCGGCCCAAAAAAAATGGATTTAGATCCAAAGGAAACCAAAGTAAGTGAAAATGTAAAGCCTTAAACGTGCTATGAATGTTTTGTTAATCTTACAAGGGGAGTGTCTCAATTGTCCGTCACGGATTTGATTTTTTGTACGTACTACACGTGCAAAAACTCAATTAGTTCTATGAATATATAGAACTAATTTACGTAAACGGGAGTTTTCGTCGTTTTAAGTCGTTTACCCAAAAACAAATTCAAAGTGGACCCAAATAATACCTTGCCCTATTTATGACTAAACTATTTTTTTTTCGGGGACAAACGTCGAAAAATTCTGTTGACAAAAATTATTTCTATATATGTACAAAAAATTTCATTCAATTCCATGACGGACAATTGAGACACACCCTTTGTAAACTCGCGAACGCTGATAACGTAGATTTATCGTTTTATATCAATGTTTGAGTTGTTAGTAGGTAAAATAAGAATGAATCAAAAATGATTCTGATTCGATAAAAACATTGGATAATCTATAAATCAACAACATTTTGAGTGTGAACAAATATCGTTTACGTTTTCTGATTGTGCTGATAAGATATATTGGCTTGAAATTGTTTAAATTTCAAAATGTATGATGTTTGATATATTTAAAAATGTTTGTTGTTGTTTTAGATATTATTAACCGAACCGCCAATGAATCCTGTAAAGAATCGAGAGCGAATGATTGAGGTTATGTTTGAGACGTACGGATTCGCTGGAAGTTACATTGCAATACAAGCAGTTCTTACATTATATGCACAGGTAATGTATATTTTATTCATTTTTAAAACCGTTCTCAAAATTTTGGATTTGTACTCACTGAATTCGTCTAAACAGACGGCATTTAAACATTTCCGCTTTAAAAACTGCATGTACAATCAAAGAATTTTAAAGAATACCTGTAAAATTTAACTTGAAAGGGGACTGTCCTAAGTGGCTGGCACAGATTTGGATGATTTTTGTTCTTTCCAATAGTAGGAATTTGTGATATATGTACACGAAAAAAGTGATTGAAACCTTTGTCGGGCAATTGGAACATTCCCACTTGTAAGTTCGATTTTTAGGGGCGTACCTGAAATAAACTCAGGGATAAAAATTTATAAATGTGGTATCGCTGTATTTATCAATGTAATGTTTAAAATCTAGGGTTTATTATCTGGTGTCGTCGTTGATTCCGGCGATGGTGTAACACACATTTGTCCGGTCTATGAAGAGTACGCTTTGCCACATTTGACTCGTCGTTTGGATATCGCAGGACGAGACATCACTCGGTACCTCATCAAACTACTGCTCCTGCGAGGCTACGCCTTCAACCACTCCGCCGACTTCGAAACGGTGCGCATGATGAAGGAGAAGCTCTGCTACATCGGCTATGACATCGAGACTGAGCAGCGACTGGCGCTGGAGACAACCGTGCTCGTCGAGCCGTACACTCTACCCGACGGCAGGGTGATCAAGGTGGGCGGCGAACGTTTCGAGGCGCCCGAGGCCCTCTTCCAGCCGCATTTGATCAATGTTGAAGGACAGGGTATTGCCGAGCTGGTATTTTCTACTATTCAAGTAAGTCAAACACCTTAACCTATATCAATATCTAGTGTAATAATATTAACACGTTGACGCCGGCGTGCCCCACCGGTGAGTCATGTATGTACCTTCTATCGGGCGGCGTGTTCTATCGGTGATGCACGGATTGCGGTGCATTACAAAATATTGATGTTTTGTTACGCCTCTGGTTTCCCTCTTTGTCACCGTTTAGTAAACACTTTCCACAAGAGAGGCTCTGTTGAACTGTCAAAATAATTTGTGATATTTTACGAATTATCATACAAATTCATTATCATATAATTGTACAATTACGTACAATTATCATATAAAATTGCAATGGTTTGCATTGGCAAGAATAGGCATTCTATAACATGCAGATTAGAAAAAATAAATAAGTTTGAATTTCACATTTTAGTTACGCATTTTGCCGCTACGTGGTACCGGTCGGACCCGGCCTTCTTAACCTCTTAACTTGTTATTTACTCTCATGACTTTTGCAAATGATTAGTATTGTCTTGCAAGGAGACTGTCTCAATTGTCCTTCGTGGAATTGAATGGAATTTTTGTATGTGAAATCCATATATTGAAATAATTTTTGATGACGGGATTTTTCGGCGGTTTGCACCGTTTTCCAAAAAAACTTTTTCAAAGTTTAGTCATAAATGAAGTAAGGTTTATATTATTTTACCAGACATTTTCATTCAATTCCGTGTCGGACAATTGAGATACTCCTCTTGTTAGAGTGGTCGCGACGGCCACTATTTGAAATTTGGGCACCCCGACCTCACTACTTTACGCTGTATATTTCAATTGACTTCGTCGCCTGTTTATGATTTAATCTATGTTTTAACATAACCAAATTAATGTTGATTATTTTAACCAAAATTAGACTAATATATATTAATTTTTACAGGCTGCCGATATTGATATGCGATCCGAACTCTACAAACACATTGTACTCTCGGGTGGATCCACAATGTATCCAGGCCTGCCATCGCGTTTGGAGCGCGAGATCAAACAGTTGTATCTCGAACGTGTACTAAAGAACGACATCAGTAAACTGAACAAGTTCAAGATTCGTATCGAGGATCCACCGCGACGTAAGGATATGGTGTTCATCGGTGGCGCTGTGCTCGCCGAGGTGATGAAGGACCGCGACGAGTTTTGGATGTGGAAGCACGAATATGAGGAGCAGGGCATCAATGTGCTGAAAAAGTTGGGCACACGGGCTGGCTGATAGTAGTCGCACGATGAACATCGACTTATAGATGGCGCTAACTTGCCCAGAGAGAGAAAAAAGTTTGTTTCATACTCGCGTTTGTATACCACCCTCCCAAACACACCTGCATACGACAGTCAAACCTCGTTGCTTTGATTTACGATCCGTTTATTACGTTCACGATGTGCAAAACAGTCTTATATACTATTTACACACAATTCATGCATTTGTATTATTATTGATGATGCCTATCTTATGTTTTACACTCTTATCTTATATTGATATACTGTTTTAATAATTATTTTATTACCTCAAAGACAACTTATTTATATAAATATACACGTAAATTCACATATACTGTGTGGATAAAGCCAGGAATAGGAATACAAAGCACCACCTTCGGTGTTTTACTCGTTTTACGAACGTGTTCTTTTACAATTCGTACAACTTGTCAATATTAATGAATTAATATGCATGTAACTAAATCATGAAAATTATTGCGAAGCGTTTTGTAAAAACAAATTTTGTGTAATTGTATTATAGGGAAATTTGATTTTTATTTTTACGAATTTACGAAGTTCTACAATACAATATTCTAGCTGCTGTAGTGGTGACATTCCAGTTTGCAGATAAATTAAATTTAATTATTGATAAAACCTGCCTGCCTTTGTTTTATTATCGTCCAACTGATTGGATACGTTTACAATAACGTGTATTAAATTTAAATTGAGGTATATATTTTATGACAACAGATTTTTATCGTGCCTGGTCAGAGTACATTAACTTGTTTATGAGAACAATTTATTTTATTTTCGCTTCTCGTTAAGCCCGTCGCTATGCGGAATCAAAAAACGTTTGGGCCGGAGCTACGATAATACTGTACATATTTTTAAGTTGTTTATAAATCATGTAAAAAACGCACAAACTCGCTAGGTCAGAGATGTTAGGACGTTACATTTCTCAACCACAAGATGGCTCTATTCAAAACTAGCCGAACAAATAACTTCGCGGCACTATCAGCGAGGGAATTGCCAACCTTCCCGACCAAATACCCCCGAGCTCAGTTACACAAAGCATCGCCATAGATAATACAAATGTATAGTATAACGCAAGTGCTGCAGTAAAATTTGCAATTGATTTTAGTTCAATCCAAGCCGCAAATTCCAAGTGGCGCCACTTCTTGCTATTTGATTTCCTTGATTTTAAATTGTTTGAAATTTAAAGACAATTTTTGAAATACACAGTTTTAATTTAGAACGTATTACATATTATTATCAACAAATGTAAATCTTCTCGCCCATTCTGGAACAATCCTTCAACAAAGGGTATTAAAATCCTTTGAAAATATGCTGCTTACCATACATTTTTTGAGCAGCAGAGACAGTTGCAGAGACATTTCGGGAAAGAAGCGGATCGATTCAATCAGCATGTAGCATGTTGTCTTTCTTTAAAGACAGTCAATCATAGATAATACATATGTATAGTAACACAAGTGCTGCAGTAAAATTTGCAACAGATTTTAGTTCAACCCAAGCTTCAAATACAGAGTGGCGCCACTTGTTACTATTTTATTTCATTAATTTTAAATAATGTTTTTAAATTTGAAGACAACTTTTCAAATACAGATTTATTTTAAAACATATTACGTATTATTATCATCATCAAATGTAAATCTTCTGAGTCATACGGACATATTCGACGAAGGGCATTAAAATCATTTGAAAATATTTGAAGAATGATATTATATGCATTCTTACATTACGGTAAAGAAGCCGATCGATTCAATCTGCCTGTAACATATAGTCTTTCTTTAACAATAGAGTATTTTTAAATCAAGTATTGACACTCTATCAAAATCAAAAATATTACGTCATTCAGAGCAATAAATGAAACGAAAGTGTATTAACATTTCAAAACGCGTCGCTAGTCGGAAACACCGAATGTAGCCGATTACTTACTACTGCCATCTAATAAATTGGGTTGAACTAAACTATTTTGTTACAAGGTCACTATTATAACACGTGCTTCTCTGTCTTATATTTTCTCTGGAGTCAATTTTAAAGCAAGTATTGACAATATTTCAAAAGCAAAAAGGTTATGTCATTACGAGGAATAACTGAAACACAAGTGGTTATTAACATTTCAAAACTCATCGCTGTTCGGAAACACCTATTATTTACTAGCGCCATCTAACAAATTGGGTTGAACTAAACAAATTTGTTTCAAGGTCACTGATATAACATTTGCTTCTCTATCTTATATTTTCTCTGGACTGATCAACCGTGTAGCGGTCGGGAATGATACATAAATGAAAATGAAGACTGTCCCGTTACAATAGGTTATTGTTTTTATCCCTTGGTGTTTGAATTGGGGGATACCGTCGAATGTCAAAGGTGTTTCTGCTGTCAAATGCCGACGTACGTTCTCGGAAGTCATCGTGATGTCGCTTTTCGCACGGCTGGGTATCTCGCTCGTCTTTCCTACAAATGTATTCATGGCTGCCTATATGAGTTACAAATCTTTCTTTGGAATTTACGTGGAGAATTACTTTCATATAATTGTGATATAATTGTCATATAATTGTGTGAACTTGTGATTGTTTTGTTGGTTTAATTATAATAAAGTAGGCAATTTTACGTACACTTAAGAGAAAGTGACAGTCGAGACAGTCGATCACGTAGCGGCCAAATGGGGAACTAAAATATGAATTTTAAACTTTACTTTAAAATAATTTCTAAATTGCAAAGCATAGAATTCTCATTCATGCAGTAGTCGATTTTCTATGAAATGTAGTTTACTTTAATAGGGTACATCAAAGTAAACACCCAAAAATAGTCTAATTATTAAGAAATATAATGTAAAAATGTAAATTTTCCGAAGAAGGGCTCTTAACTAAAAATGTGATGTTTTGGTTGCCAATATTTTACTTCGATTTTATATAATATTATATAATTATATTAGTGCAACGGGAAGTACTGCACAAACATTTATTAATTTAGATAATTTTCTGGAATGTTTATTTGAAAAAATATGTATATAAAAAAATTAATGTACCCTGAGGTTTTTCCGCCGTGTTCGTACATATATTTGTGTGTTTACAATTTGTATTTTTGTTTTTGTTGTGTAGTTATTGAGGGTTGAATGTTGAGTGTTGAATGTATAGTGCTATAAGTGTTTGTGATAAGTTGTGGGTGAATCGAACCCCGTCCTCCTATGTGGTTCGCCGATACACTACCACTAGGCTGCCCAGGTGGGCTTTATGTGTATATAAATACATTTTACATAATTTTTAATTCAAGGTCATCCATGAAAGAATTGAAATACGAATATATCCGAATATCATGTTCGTGTATTCTCGTATGAATTGGTGGAGTGGCGCGGAGAGTGTCGAGTGTTGTCTCCTAAAATACTTTGCTTTTCGCTGCAATCTGTTTTTCGCGTTCTGTGGCCCGCGTTGTTGCTGCTGTGCGTTACCGTGTGTTGTTTTGTTTCGGTGCAATGCAGCGGGTCGTGCGAGTGCATCAACTCCATCAAAATGTGCGTCGGTGAAAGTAATGCCTAGTCGCGTCCAGGTAGCCGCACATAACCTATCGTAGTTTTTGGAGAGAGAAAAGAAAACGACCACCTTATGCGAGAAGAAACGACCCCAAGATGCGCTGGTACCTGGTGATCGGCACGCTGATAACGTGTCTGTGCGCATTGGACGCGACCCATCTCAAGGGTCGCTTTCGCAGCGGCGAGTTCTTCAAGTTCCTCGTCAAGTTCGGCTTCCAGAAAACAGACCTACACCTCCGCGAGAATACACACGGCTACATCTTCGGGAACATCACCTCCAACGACCACTTCCCAGTGCCGGTAACGTTCGCCGTGCTGGACCGCTCACTCTTCCTGGAGTACTACCAGAATCATGTACTCGTCGACAAGTCACTGGCGTGTAAACAGATGTTCAGCCAGCTGAAGACAAAAGCGTTCGACTCCCACTGTGCCCCGCACGGTAACGACTACCTTCGGCATGTTCCATGTCCGAAGGGTAAAGTCTGCGATGATGAAGACACTTCGTGGAACGTCGTGCACGACTATCAACTGACGTACGTGATACAGGATATGAAACAGCCGTCCTTCTGGTATGTCTCCTTCGTGGCGTGCTACATGAATAACACGACATGCGAGTGGAATCACTACGATTGGGACGACAAATACGAGCTGGAGTACGATCTCTGGCTGGTCAATGGCAATCCGAACATCTCCTCGTTCAGCACCTTATCGTATCAGTTCTCCTTCGACCGGCAGAACACGCTGGAGTTGTACTTTCTCTTTTGGCTGTGTTACATGGTGTTGGTGCCGTTGCAATTGTATGCGGTGCGAATTCAAAAACATCCTGTTACTAAACTGTTTACAGCGAGCTTGCTGTTGGACTTTGTCGCCTTGTGCTTTATTTTGATTCATACGCTCAAGTTTTCTTTGGACGGAATTGGCTATCCCAAGTTGGCGATGGCTGGAGATATCTTGGATATTTTAGCGAGGGTAAGCAATTGATTTGATTATCTTTACTTGAAGATCAATCTTGAACAATGTAATTCTTATCTATTGTTTGAATGTGAATTAGTGAACACTTGTTTATATTCTAATTTCTTATGTAGTCATTAATTAAGTACTCGCTCGATAGATGTGATAGAGAACAAGGGGGTGTGTCATAGAGAGGAGCAGAAAATATGTGTGTGTGTGTGTGTGTGTGTGTTAGAGAGAAGCAGAATGTGTGTGTGTGTGTGTGTGTTAGAGAGAAGCAGAATGTGTGTGTGTGTGTGTGTGTTAGAGAGAAGCAGAATGTGTGTGTGTGTGTGTGTGTTAGAGAGAAGCAGAATGTGTGTGTGTGTGTGTGTGTTAGAGAGAAGCAGAATGTGT
>JAODAC010019163.1:49477-75401 GCA_027575185.1 Mimaenictus wilsoni | reverse complement strand
TAAAATCATATGTATGTATCCAGGCTGAAGGACCAGTGAAGGTCGATGGCCAGGTCTGCGGACCGAATACATTAAATTAAAAAAAAACTATTAATATTTTAGTGAAATTTCGATATTAATAATAATAATAATAATAATGTATATATTTTATACGCTATCAACCCTGAGGTTTTTCCGCCGTGTTTGTATATATGTATTTGGGTGTTTACAATTGTTTATTTGTTATTTGTTTCTTTTTGTTGTGTAGTTGTTGACTGTTGAATGTTGAGTGTGGAGAGTTGAATGGTGAGGGTTGAATGTGTAGTGATAAAAGTATTTAAAGTAAGTTGTAGGTGAATAATATTCACCCGGTGGATTGCCCACCTCGGGGAATCGAACCCGTCCTCCTTCGTGGTTCGCCGAGACGCTACCACTAGGCTGCCCAGCTGGGCAACCGATATTATATTCTCAGAATACCCTATTATTCGAAAATGGCACCCTCAAATCAAATACGATAATGTAACTTAAGATATAAGCTATTAAACATTGTCTTTAGTGTTATTTGTAAATTCTTCCTGCTTCAAAGTTCAAACTAATATAACTCCCTGTATAGTTAATAAAAATGGCTAATATGAAAATATGAATGAACACGTAAGAAAGTAGACATTTTCAAGTATTTATATTTCAAATTTCAGAAAAATTGTTTCAATAGTTTTTGAGATACAGCCCAAACTAAAATATAACGAAAAATTCTAAATTTTGAAACAAATATTTCAAAACACAAAATTCGTAATATCTACCAAACTATTTTGAATATTTCGATGAAAATTTGACAATACATTGTCAGAATACTATACTTTGGAATAATAATATCACTTTCAAATCGGATACTATGATATGACTTAAATTAGGCGCATCGTCAGAGTACTACGGTTTGGTACTACTCCATTTGTAACAAATTTAAACCAATATTATTCCCTAAAACAGATTTAAAAAATTCTATTATTAAAAAATGACTATAAATGACTAAATAACTATAAAAGTAGACATTTTAAACTCTTTGCATTCTAAATTTCATTGCACAATATTGAATAGTTCCTGATATGTAGCTCAAATAAACAACATTTCGAAAAAAATACTAGCAACGTAAGTTAAATAACAAAATTGTTTATATCATTGAAACAATTACGAATATTTCAATGAAAATTGGACAATATATTCTCGGAATACCATACTTTTCAAAAATATAATCCTTTAATCACGTACCCTGTTATAACTTAAATAAAAAGCTACTAAACACCGTCATTAAAATTCCTTGAAAGTGTTTTGTACTTAGATAATATCAAGAATATATCATATATTATTCAAAGTACTATTTATTTAGTAGCATAACTTTAACTAACTAATAAGAGTAAGTAGAGTAAGAGTAAGATGTATTTTCAATAAAATATAATGAAAATTGTCAAAGTTAGAGCCATTTTTCCCATCATTAAACTGAAACCTGTTCACCTATGGTGAACTCATCAAAATTTTGAATTGTATATTGTGATAACCAAATAGCATAAACGTATATAGCCAAAAAATATGTTGTAATACAACCTATTTCAGTTTAATAACATAATCTACCGAAATTTATAACACAAAAACAACTTCATTCATAAATTTCAATTCAGTCTCACTGCTCCAATTTTCGCCCATTTTTACGCAATGCAAGCCGAAAAAAAGCCATAAATTCAAAATAAATAAAGTTGTATTAATTTATGTACGTATAACAATAGGCCAAAGAGTTTTGAATAATTTAAATGTTTATTTATGTGAGTAATTGATTTTTTAAGCGTGGGCGCTCCAATTTGCATTTGTGACTTTTGTGTTCAAATATCTTGATAACTACCAAAGCTATTATTCTCCAAATTGGTAGAGTATAAATTTATTAGTGTAGCAAGAGTATGGTCTTTACTTTAAGTTTCTATCTATAATAGTTTATGAGATATTCCGAGTTAAAGTTTTTAAATTTTCATTTGTACATTCAAATTCTAAAAAAGAAGGAAAAAAAACTTTATTGATGAGTAAAACACTTTTTTCACAGTTCTACAAATACAATTTATTTTTGTACAATGTACAAAAAAGTGAAAAAGTGAAAAAAGTGTTTTACTCATCAACAAATTTATTCAACATGTGACAGAAGACTCTTTCAAATATATCAAGAAAAAAAAAACGTTTAAAAATTGAATTAATTATATTAGAATGAGTTTATATAATCAATTTCTTTGTGATAAATTAATTTCGCAATTTTGTAATTTTACGAACAACAATTCGTGGGTGAAAACAACAAAAACACAGCAAGACTTACCATTTACAGGGCAAAAAACCAGTAATAAAACATTAAAAACCATCAGAAAAAAAGCAGAAAAAACGCAGAAAACCAGACATCGTGAGTCTTCAGCAAAAAGGTTACATCGTCGAAATCAGTTAAAAGTCAAATAATTTTGTTTCGTTTCGAGCATTCAAGCATTCACGCATTGTTTGTTTCGGTTCCATCTGTACACCTACACCTACACATCACCAACACATTCTGCTTAACAGAGTGCTTAACGAAAAGTTCCGCATGCCATGCGAGAAAGTTTTTTACACTTTTCACACTTTTTGGCGATGATTTCGACGTGTTTTTTTTTTTTCGCAAAAAGTAAATAAATTACAGTTTTGCACTCTTGAACTATGCTCGCAACACGGCACGCGACAAGAAGGCAAACTGTACAAAAGTTAGGCAATTTTAAATAAATTTAGCAACAAAGAAACATGTGTTGGTGTCGAATATTGATAATTGGTTCTTATTGATTGTTTTAAACAGTTTAGCGTTGTGTAGAATGCAAATTACAGGCGATTAACATGAAAATTGGAAGATTTTTGTTCGACTAAAAAGTAGTTGATACATTTTTCAACACAATTATTGCTATAACTTCCATGATTTTTATTAAAAATAAATAGAAAATGTAACATAATATACTTAAATATATCATTTTTTATATCTCTAATGATAAGAATGTTATCACCATTTCCTATACGCAATTTAAAGACTTAAACTTTTTCCTATTCTTTATTGCCAACGTTTTTCATTCCAAGTTTTAAAAACGTTTTAATTTAAACAATTTTGAATTTTTTTTAATGAAATTTTGTAGAAATGTACCTGACTATATCTTCTATACCGCCACAAAACATAGTTCCGTTATCACTAATTGATATACATAATATTGGGCGTTAAATTTATAAGTCATTAAAATGTTGTTACACTTTTTAATTTGCAATTAATTTTAATACCATAAATGTTTTTAACAATATTTAAGTGCATTATGATAGAAGAAGAGGTACTCTTTCATTTGATATCATTTATGTTCCATGTTATTATCATTTAATATAATATTTCTGTATTTTTAGTTTTATAATATGTTGAAAATATAAAAATGACCTTTAATACTTTAATGCCGATTTATTTGCAATGTATGAATGTTGTTAATCCTAATTTAATGAATTCTAGAAGACGAAGAGCTGCTCTTTCATATGAGACCATTTTCTTTCAAATCGATTAACTTTTAATATGTTTTAATTCATGTTTTCAATTAGAGAGTTGCAAAAATTGTAGTAATTCCGATATTAAAGTTTTTTTTTCTCAAAAAACGTCGATAATTTCTAAAATTTTCCATTGAAAATTTTAAGTAAAATAGTTAACTATATCTTCTTTCATGTTTCCATAAATTATAACGTTATCATTAATTAATATACCAAATATAAAATGTTAAACTATATACATTTATTCCTTTCCAACGTTTTTCATTCCAAGTCTTAAAAACGTTGTAATTTAAACAATTTTGAATATTTTTTAATGAAATTTTGTAGAAATGTACCTGACTATATCTTCTATAATGCCACAAAATATAGTTCCGTTATCACTAATTGATATGCATAATATTGGGCGTTAAATTTTTAAGTCATTAAAATGTTGTTACACTTTTTAATTGCAATTAATTTGAATGCCATCAATGTTTTTAACAATATTTAAGTGCAACATGATTGAAGAAGAGGTACTCTTTCTTTTGATATCATTTATGCTCCATGTTATCATTTAATATAATTTTTCTGTATTTTTAGTTTTATGATATTTTTAAAATATAAAAATGACCTTTAATAGTTTAATGCTGATTTTTTTTACAATGAATGAATGTTTTTAATCCTAATTTAATGAATTCTAAAAGACGAAAAACTGCTCTTTCATATGAGACCATTTTCTTTCAAATTGATTAACTTTTAACATGTTCAATTCATGTTTTAAATTAGAGAGTTTCAAACATTGTACTGATATCAATTTGAAAGTTTATTTTTCAAAATTATTGCTAGAACTTCGATAATTCCTAGAATTTTCCATTGAAAATTTTAAGTAAAATAGTTAACTGTATATTCTTTCATGTTTCCACAAATTATCACGTTATCATTAATTAATTCATCAAATATAAAATGTTAAACTATATACATGCATTCCTTACTAACGTTTTTCATCCCAAGTCTTAAATACGTTGCAATTTAAACAATTTTGAATATTTTTTAATGAAATTTTGTAGAAATATACCTGACTATATTTTCTATAACGCCACAGAATATACTTCCGTTATCACTAATTGATATACATGATATTGGGCGTTAAATTTTAAAGTCCTTAAAATGTTGTTACACTTTTTAATTGCAATTAATTTTAATACCATCAATGTTTCTAACAATATTTAAGTGCACCATGATAGAAGAAGAGGTACCCTTTCATTTGATATCATTTATGCTCCATGTTATTATCATTTAATATAATATTTCTGTATATTTAGTTTTATAATATGTTGAAAATATAAAAATGACCTTTAATACTTTAATGCCGATTTATTTGCAATGTATGAATGTTGTTAATCCTAATTTAATGAATTCTAGAAGACGAAGAGCTGCTCTTTCAAATGAGACCATTTTCGTTCAAATTTATTAAAACTTAATGTGTTTAATTCATGTTTTCAATTAGAGAGTTTCAAACATTGCATTAATATCGATTTGAATGTTTATTTTTCAAACTAATTGCGATAACTTCGATAGTTGCCATTATTTTTCATTGAAATTTTTAAGCAAAACAGTTAAATATATCCTCTTTTATTTCAGGTTAGTTTAGGTTCGATTAAATAAATGTAGCTACTTAATTTCACCTAATTATGAGGCGCCTAAAAGGCCCATAAATATCTAATTGAAAAATGATATGCACGTTAGGACCTGCCACAAGCAACTGATTAAATAAAACCCAAACAGCAAAAAGGAAATTACCATAAATATGCACATAAAAACCGATTGAGCAATCGATCAAGCATGGCATAAATATTAATACCACCTTCATTCGCCGCGAGCATACACTGCCGCATATTCAACTGTATACGTGAACACTTGTTACACGCTTGCGGTTAGATGATATCCAAACTGAATCTCCTTTCTTATTCTTCATTTCTTTTTTTTTTCTCTGTTTGTCCTTTCTTTCATGCCTCACAATCAGCCTCAGTTTGTCGTAGACAACGATGATGAAACCATAATGAAATTAAATTATGAATACATTAATTAATCATTGCTTTATTCGCGTATCGCTGTCGGTATTATTGGATTAAATTATATCGTAAATAACCATCGAAAAAGCGGTCAAACGAAAAAGAAAAGCAATAAAACGACGCGCGGTGTCTTCTCATAGAAGCGGCATAAATCACTGCGTTAATGTTGTGACGTTTGATTGGTAATTTATGCCGCTTTATGTTGTCAAATTGTTGAACATTTTATTGGGCAACTTTGGCAATGATTTGTTTGTTCTTTTTAGCATAGAAAACGTTGATAGAGATAGTTTTGATGTGGAATAAGGAGATTATTTATATAATATAACGTGTAAATTAAAAATATGAGTAAACATGTGGTAAAAGTTACTAAATGTGTACAAAAATGGTCTCATATGAAAGAGGAACTCTTTTTCTAGCAAAAGATATCGATATGTTATTATAAAAATTGATAGTACTGAAATAAATTGCAATTAAATCAACAAAAAACATATTTGTATCTTTAGAAAAATGTAGAAAATTTAAATTAAGCATAAAATGTATTAATTCATTATAAATTTGAACAAAAATGGTGTCATATGAAAGAGGAACTCTTTTTGTAGCAAAACATATCTATGTGTTATTATAAAAATTGATAGTACTGAAATAAATTGCAATTAAAACATCAAAAAACATATTTTTATCTCTAAAAATATAGAAAACTTAAATTAAGCATAAAATGTATTAATTCTTTATAAATTTGAACAAAAATAGACTCGTATAAAAGAGGAACTCTTTTTCTAGCAGGAGATATTAATACGTTGTAATAAAAATTGTGTGTACTGAAATAAATTGCAATTAAAACATCAACAAACATATTTTTATCTCTAAAAATGTTGAAAACTTAAATTAAGTGTAAAATGTATTAATTCTTTATAAATTTGAACAAAAATGGTTACATATGAAAGAGAAATTCTTTTTCTACCAAAAGACTTCAATATGTTACTATAAAAATTGATAGTACTCAAATAAATTGCAATTCAAACATCAAAAAGCATATTTGTATCTTTAAAAAAATGTAGGAAATTTAAATTAAGCATAAATGTATTAATTCATTATAAATTTGAACAAAAATGGTCACATATGAAAGAGAAACTCTTTTTCTATCAAAATACTTTAATATGTTACTATAAAAATTGATGGTACTGAAGGAAATTGCAATTAAAACATCAAAAAACATATTTGTATCTTTAGAAAAATGAGAAAATTTAAATTACACATAAAATGTATTAATTCTTTATAAATTTGAACAAAAATCATCTCATATGAAAGAAGAACTCTTCTACTTTCATAATACATTAAAATATTACGAAAAACGTTAATAGAATTGAAATAAAATGTAATTAAAATGTTACAGAACATTTTAAGAGCTTCAAGAATTCAATAAAACTAAAAATAAACACTTAAAACATAAACTACAACTAAAAATACATAATTTCTTGTCAAAAATGAACTTCTGACGCCTAATTCCAAAAAATATTAATGTTTATTCCATGTATCTCTATTAATTTAGTCATAAAATCCACATATTCCACCTTGAAATAGTGAAAATAAATAGAAACAAGTCGTTAAAAACACGCAAAAGTTTAGTGTCTTTTTATTAGGCTATATTTCGAGTGTCTTTATTTGTTTTGCGTGTGTTTTAATAACTCTTCAGTCTCAAAGAACCAGAGAGATGATCATAATACGCACGGATTATAACGGTTCATCATCGCGTCCCGTCACTGGGCAGCCGTCGAATTTTTTTTCCTTATTCCACGCGTCTTTTTACGCCGAAATCGTGAATTGTTCGTTACGTTCCGGCCGTTGTTCATGTTGTTGTGGAGCTTATTACAGTTGTTGCTCTTTAGTGGATCATAATTCAAATTCGCTGCGACGACGAATGACAGAAAGCGCATCTTTCATAAATTTTCTGATCATTAACTATTCGCATTAACGGCACGCTTTTAAAACCGATTCAAAAGAAACGTTAAAGGCGTCCATTAATTTCTTGTTGTGGTCGAATATATTTGGAGCTAAATTTTATGCGTAATTAGTGAATATTTGAGATATGGTAATGTTTTTGAGAGTGATGAGAAGAGCGGGAAGAGAAGCACGAAGAGACGATTGTGAAAATGCAGAAGTTATGTCACAGAGCAGGTTGCTACTCGATGGAATTTACATTAATTCTTTTTTTGTGAAAGAATGAATAGTTTGGTGTTTCCTAGAAGACCTTAAAAGACCCATCATTAGATAAGACGGCGTCGAATGTCAAAAGGAATGACCTCCGAGACCGAAATATTGTTGAAACACGTCGCATAATCATAAACGGCATATGTTTGCATGCTTCTTTGCTTAAGACAGTCCATAGTTTGTTCATTATTTATGATTTTCACTTTTTAACTTGACGTGAGGTAAAGTGAGGTGAGGTGAGATGAGGTGAGGTGAGGTGAGGTGAGGTGAGGTGAGGTGAGATGAGGTGTGGTGAGGTAAGGTATGGTCAGATGAGGTGAGGTCAGATGAGGTGAGGTGAGGTGAGGTGAGGTGAGGTGAGGTGAGGTGAGGTAAGGTGAGGTGAGGTCAAATGAGGTGAGGTGTAGTGAGGTGAGGAGAGGTGTAGTGTGGTGAGGTGAGGTGCATTAGGCCAGCATTAGAAGATGAGATAACAAATCTCTTCCAGATAATCATTGAAAAACAAAAAAAAATCCAAAAGAATGGAAAAAAATCAACAACTATCCTTATATACAAGAAAAACAACAAACATATTCCCAACAACTATAGAAGAATTACCCTATTAAACACCATAGTACAACTTACACGGATACTACCGTGTAAGGTCACTGAAAATATAGATTTCAGCGAAGAGGAACAAGGATTCCGCCACAATAGATCGACAGTCGACGCGATCTTCATAGTAAGACAAATGGTAGAAAAAGCTATAGAGTTTGCCAAACCACCGTTCCTCTGCTTTGTCGACTTAAGCAAAGCCTCCGACAGAAACCGTTTTACTGATGTACTACAGGTACTGTGAGGTAGAAGAGTAGAGGCAACGACAATAAACCTCACAGAAGACCTCTATACTCAAAATAGCATGAATATAAGGAGAAAGCAAGGGACGAGTGAGTTCATAAAGGCGACAGATGGAATCAGGCAGGAAAAAAAACACAATACATTGCCATCAGCATATTTAGGCGTTGTAATAACCAGCAACAAACAACTAGACGAAAAAGTTCGCGGCACAGTAACCAAGGCCACAAAGCTATCAGGAGCCAGAAACAATATAATATGGAAAAACAAATATCATAGCACAATAACAAAACCCCGTATTTACAAAACTTGTATTCGCCAAGGGCTGAAACATCAAAAAGCAAACTAAGAACGGCTGAAATCCTTAGGCGAATAAAAAGGGTGACCCTACGGGACCGAATACGGAGCGATAAGACAATGGAACGATCACTTCGACAGGATAGCAAACAACAGGCTGGCAAACTGGACAAAAACCAATCGGCTCGCCACCAAAAGACCGGTAGGAAGACCACCAAAGAGGTGGATAGAATTATGGAAGTCAACGTTGGAAGAAACATTAAGCACCACAAACAGACATGAGCATACTGAAAAGGAAGAGGAGGAAATTAATTTCCCAGAATTCTAAGCAGTTATTATAAACCAAAAAAGATAACCAATATTTGCTAAGAAATTAACTGTCTTAAGAATTGTACTATCGTACGCAATTTTACATGGATTTAGCAATTTATGCATCATCAAACTATAGGCAGCCTTAATCTAACCTATACACTTGTTCCATCATCACGGATGGTGACCTGCGTCTGCGTTCTTGATGATTCTTCTTCATCATCGTCGCGCGGGCAAACACCACAGATTCAGTGTGCAGATATAGAGAGATGTGCGCAATGTGCGTTATGTGCGTGATGCGTTTTCTGCACCATCGCCAGCCGGAGCCGGCCACACTGCGGTCATCCGGAACATCTCTGCGCGTGTTTTTCTTTCGATCAGCAATCGCGATTACATCCACATTCACAACAAAACGCGCTTTATTATTGCTCATTATCAGCTGCGCTCATCTAAATTCGCCCATCGCTTAATCTTTATTACACCGCACTTGAATAAGTATATATACGAATCTTCATTCCAAATAGTTGTACACATCTGCAGTGTCAAACTATGATGGGAACTTGGAACATCTTGTTGTAACGGTCATCTTTCGGTTGTCTTGTTGTATGCGGCTTTTTTTGCAATTTAAGAAATAAAACTTCTAAACCCACTTCTATACCAGCTTAAATTTAGGTATATAGCTCAGGAACTCAGAAAGTAATAATCCGATTTTAAATTTTTCATCTAGTTCGTTGTCTACTTGTGCGTACTTGTGTATTCTCTTTGTTATTTTGTGTTCTTTTGGCGTTGTGTAATAAAGACGTTGTGTAAAGACATATTGTGTTTTGACCTATAACGTTAGAGGTGAGTTTTAAGTATAACTTGTACCGCGAGAACTCATGGAATCCTCGAAGGATCTTGTTAAGTCAGGTTCCGCGCATCACCGGAATAACGCGATAACCGCGTAACACCCATCTCTAATCTAAATTCTGCTCTATTCTTCTCTATCTCTAATCTATTTCTGGTTAAGAGTCTTTTCTCTACTATAACTTACGCTTTTGTGTCCTTTACAAAACCAATACTATGAAAGAAATTACCACGATGTGTTGATTTCACATTATTCCAAAACTTGACGATATTAAACATATTTTTAGCAATTGGCAAGTACATTCCTTTTCATCATTTCTCCTCCAGTTGGCAACTGGACAAGTTCAAAAAGTAGACAAAAGTTACTATTCTAATATTAAGATTATATAAAATTTCACGCGTATTCGAGAGGTAGAGTTTGTGTCTTCTCCTTTTATTTTCATCTATACCAAGATTATCCATAATAAACTTAACACCTGTTGAGTATACCTTGTGCCGCTACAGCTCATGGATCCTGTTGAGTCAGGTCACGAGCATCATCAGGAAATAAATTAATGTTTGTAATAACCTCGATAACCGCATAACCTCTAATCTCTAATCTCCCACATCTAATCTAAATTTTATTCTATTCCCAACTCATTTCTCTATCTCTAATCTATTTCTGTACATAAGTCGTTCATCTATTATAACCTACACTATTATATCCTTTACAAAACCAATACTATGAAAGAAATTACTACCATTCATTGATTTCACATTATTCCAAAACCTGACGAGGATCTTAAACATATTTTTTAGCAACTGGCAAGCACATTCCTTTTCATCATTTCTCCTCCAGTTGGCAACTGGACAAGTTCAAAAGATAGACAAAAGTTACTAATCTAATACTAAAATTGTATAAAATTTCGCCGAGTCTGTGTCTCCTTATATTTTCATCTGTACCGAGATATATCAACAGTAAATTTAGGACCTGTTTAGTGTAACGTGTGCCGCGAGAGCTCATGAAACACAGCAAAGGATCCTGTTAAGTCAGGTCCCGAGCATCACCGGGAAATAAATTAATGTTTGTAAAAATCGCGATGACCCCGTAACCCCCACATCTAATCTAAATTCAACTCTATTCCCAACTCAATTCTCGATCTCTAACCTATTTCGGTACACGAGCCTTCCCTCTACTATAACCTACGCTATTGTGTTCTTGAAAAAAACGAATACTATGAAAGAAAGTACTACGATTTGTTGATTTCACATTATTCCAAAACATGACGATGATCTTAAACATATTTTTAGCAACAGCCAAGCACATTCTTTTTCATCGCTTCTCCTTCAGTTGGCAACTGGATAAGTTCAAAAGGTTGACAGAAGGTTTGCAATATCACGATTTACTGCCTTCTTGGCAGAGAGGATTTCAGGAGAGTCATCATGATCGCTGCATCTCTTGGCTCTCTCCTGTCTCCGGCCTGTCCTCTAGCCCTTACCTCCTTTAAGCCATCTTCGAAAATATAAATACTTTTTTTCTTCTCGTCTTCCAGTGCGTGTACGCGCGTTGTTCCCGTTGTCGCGTAATGCATTAAATGCGTTCGTATTTCGCGCGCGCGCGCGCTACTCTCGTCTACTTGCTGCTTAAGACTGGTATTCTTCTTTTCATGATCGCTGAGCGCGACGCGCACGCGCTCATACTCACAACAGAACAGATACCCAACACACTCATCATGCAAGCAAGGCTTCTTCGCGGGTCAAACTTTCACGAATGACCTCTGCGTCCAACAAACCGCCAACACATACGTGGAGATTTACACAAAATTGCCAAATGGAAGCTGAGCACATGCGAAAATTGGAAAAAAAAGTCGCGTTTTATTTTTACTTCGAACGTTAGTGCATATCAAGGGATTTGTTAGAGTCACGTTTACTTTCTTTAAAAAATCACCTAATGGAATGATGTGAAAAATCACCTCACGTCACGTCAGTCACAAATCAATGTGATTTCTGATGGGTAAGAAACAGGCGTTACGTGATTTTATCATATTAAGTAAATCACCTTATAATATAACATTGATTAACTATTGTTTTTGTATGAATATGCAAGTCACCTCACGTCACGTCACCATACTTAACAAAATCGTACTTTTTCTTAATTTATTATATTTGAAAATAATAATGATTAGATTTAGTTTTCTGGTAACGATGTATTTACGGTCAACGGCTGTAACCTGGAAATTTACGTGCTGACGCATCAGCCTACTACGCATAGCACGCGCATGCGCTACGTAGGACACAGTCGCCTGCAGCGGCACGGCGTGCGCGCGCAGCACATAACAAACTCACGGCCAAAACTTGTTCTTGCATGAATGAACATGTCACCTCACGTCACGTGACTTCGAGTCACGTCACTATACTTAACAAAACCGTATTTTTCTTAATTTATGTTCATTTTTTGTTATTTTCACACAAAAAACTCATCAAAAAATCACGTTGGAAGTTGAGACAAGAGTAGAAAAAATAAAGACAGGAGTAGATTCGAGAATAGAGCAGAGAGTAGAGTATCGTTGAGGAAAAAATAAGAGTATATTATTAGACGACGAGCATGCAGTGCTATACATTAAGAATATAAATACTGTGCATTGCATGCGAATTGTACACTATATCTTTTCTACAACTATTATATTTAAAAATAATGAGTAGATTTAGTTTTCTGGTATCGGTGTGTTTACTGTCAACATTTGCAGGTTAGGTGCAGAGGCATTAGCTCGCTATGCAAAGCACGCGCATGCGCTAGGTAGGACGCAATCGCTAGCAGCGGCGCGGCGCACATTGATCAAACGTTGACCAAAACTATTCGCCGGCCCGCTCGCTACGAGGGCGCGCTCTACGCAATTTTCGAGGCGTTCTTTTGCTCAAGATTATTCGCACTAAACATGAAGCTATAAAGATTAAAAAAAAACAGCAAAATGCTCCCCAATTCTTCTACTTTCTCATGGTGTCAAACATATTCCAATCCCTTTACGATAAAACTCCTTGATACTGCTTTTAAAATCAGAAGTTTCATGAAAATTTGAAAAACTTAATAGAAAAATGCATGAAATATGTTATAAAACAAGGTATAATCCATACCTGCACAAATCCTATTAGAAAAATATTAACACCACGTTAAAGTACGTAAAAAGGGGAATAAATTAATATATGTGACATATGTGACAGTTTTTCACCCTTATCCGTCAATCGAACAACATTGACGGATAAGGGTGAAAAACTCCTATTGAAGTTCTGATATAAATTTTCATAAAACAGCTCGTTTTAAAGGCAGTTTAAAGCGTTTTATCGCAAAGGGATTGAAATAAGTTTGTGACCATGAGAAAGTAGAAGAACTGGGGAGTATTTTGATGTTTATTTCATCTTCATAGCTTCATATTTAATATGAAAAATCTTGAGCAAAAGAACTCCTCGAAAATAGCAAAATTTATTTTAATTAATTGCAAAAATGTATTGTGGTTAAAACGGTCGGTTTTTGACCACTATGTGGCGTAAACTCACAGTCCATTGCCAGCACAGCAGTGCACGACGCCTGTCTCAGCTATGAAACTACAATGAACCCATTATGAAGCTTGCTTGATCAGAACTACATCATCTACCAGTACTGTTATGATCAGCCGTAGGTTATGTGGATCATAACTGTTAAGATAATCTATACATTATACAACAAGAGTAAAAAAAGAGATAATGAGAATAGTCTTACATTAGTTTAACATACAAAGAACAAGAACAAAAATTTTGAATCTGATATTTGCACCGAATAAAGTTGCTAGCAATTTGCAATTTGACCTAAACCGCAAACGGCGTAAAGTGTTGCAGTTGGGTGCCAAACTGGCGAGATCCCGATGTATTTATGGGTGCAGATCGAATTTATGCGCACCGCATGCGCATAGGTCAAAAGTGGCACGCATTAATCTGCGATAATTGTCTAATAACTCTGGATTTGCAGTCGAAAACGTCGAAAGCGCGTCGCTGCGTGTTTCCATCACGACTGCACAATAATCATTGATATTTTCATTACGCTCCATCAACCCATGCTTTCGCACATTTCAATCCAACAACACGTGATCGTTCGAGTCACCCGAAATTTATTACTCTCACACTAGACTTACATCAATTACACCTATCTATTCTTGTGTTTCATTTAATAACTTATAGAAATCATTACCAGAATTAATCAAAATTATGTCTGGTATTAACACATGTTCAAGTTTTTTCATTCATAAAATGGAAAAAAAAAGTTTGGAACACGTGAAAGTATTTTTTAAGACGTTAATGTGCTTCCGTTTATATAAAAACTTTATGTTTCCTTTCCATTTCCCCTGTTTTTTGTGCTTTTCGATGTTTTTTTTTTGTGCTTTTTAGGCTGTTTTTTGTGCGTTTTTGCGGTGGTAATACGAGCTATGTGACTTATGAAGCTTTGAGGAATAAATCCTGAAGAATCGCGTGCACATGTTGCAAGATGTGGGCGAAACAAAGCGCAATCACTCAGTGATTCTTCTCATCTTTTCATTTTTTGAATGCACGCTCGTAGAAAGCGTTTATTTTATGCATCTTTGGATTTTTCAGGCGGGTTTTTATGCGTCATTGTCGCTTGTAATTATCAAGGACACCTACGACGTACTATTCATAAACAATAAATAATTAAAATTTATTTGGAATTTGATTTTCGTTGAAATTGCATTAAAACTGGTCACGTTATTAAAATATTAGTATATTTTGGTAAACGTCTAATTATATATATATTTTTGTTAGTTTTGTAAAATTTTCATTGAAGTATATCGAAGTACTACTTCCTATTATTCGAGCCAAATAAAAATTGCACCGTATTGAAGAGGTAAAGATGTACTTTCTTAATTTGAAAGAAAAAATACGGATACGTTAATAGTTTTATTGTAAATCCAAGTAAATCATAACCAAATGAACAAATTCGTATTATGTTCCTATTTCTTAATAATTAAATAAATCTTAAAAGTTCCATTTCGTCAACTTGCAAGTAAACAAGAGTAATGAAAATAATACGAAATGAAAGAAGAAAAGATGTACTTTTATAATCGTAAAGAAATTCCACGAAAACTTGAACAGTTTCCATATAAATCGCAGCGAAACATGCACATGAAAATCAACTTCTTCATTTTTTCTAATATGTTTGTCCGTAAAATTTTCTTAAAATGTTGATATCACGAAGTGTCAAATATTTAAACAAATTAAAAATAGTTCGAAATGAAAGAGGAAAAGATGTACTTTTATAATCGCAAAGAAATTTCATGAAAACTTAAACAGTATTCATATAAATCGCAGCGAAACATGCACATGAAAATCAACTTCTTCATTTTTCTAATATGTTTAACCGTAAAAAAATTCTTAAAGCTTTAAAATGGTTAACTTCCAATTATTCCAGAACAGTAAAAATAATATCAAATCAAAGAACAATACATCTATTTGTATAATCCAAAAGAAATTTCCTGAAAACTTTAACGGTTTTCATATAAATCGTTGCAAAACATGCACCAAAAACACAACGCCTTTCTTGCTCTGCTACTTTGTTCCGTAAAATTTAATTTAAAACTTTAAAATCGTAAACTTTCAATTATTCCAAAACAATAAAAAAATACCAAATTAAAGAACAATACATCTATTTGCATAATCCAAAAGAAATTTCATGAAAACTTTAACGGTTTTCATATAAATCGTTGCAAAACATGCACCAAAAATACAACGCCTTTCTTTCTCTGATACTTTTTTCCGTAAAATTTAATATAAACTTGAAAAACGTAAACTTTTAATTATTCCAAAACACTAAAAAAATACCAAATTAAAGAACAATACATCTATTTGCATAATCCAAAAGAAATTTCCTGAAAACTTTAACGGTTTTCATATAAATCGTTGAAAAACATGCACCAAAAACACAATACCTTTCTTTCTCTGATAGTTTTTTTTCCGTAAAATTTAATTTAAAACTTTAAAATCGTAAACTTTCAATTATTCCAAAACAATAAAAAAATACCAAATTAAAGAACAATACGTCTATTTGCATAATCCAAAAGAAATTTCCTGAAAATTTTAACGGTTTTCATATAAATCGTTGCAAAACATGCACCAAAAACACAACGCCTTCCTTTCTCTGATACTTTTTTCCGTAAAATTTAATTTAAAACTTTAAAATCGTAAACTTTCAATTATTCCAAAGCAATAAAAAAATACCAAATCAAAGAACAATACATCTATTTGCATAATCCAAAAGAAATTTACCGAAAACTTGAATAATAATCATATACATTTCAATGCAACAATACATACCTGATAAAATCAACTCCTTCTCCTTATCGCTGATTCTCCTTACATTAATTTCTTTCCACTTTTATGAGTCATTGTCCTTTATAATTAACATCAGCACCTACCCACTCCTCGTAAACAACAATTATCCTCGCCCGTTCATCCGCCGCACAAAAACGAAACGCCGCGTCCAAACCTAGTGCGCTGCTCATGGCGCACAAAGCCCACCAAGTGGATGTTTTTTCACGCGCCAGCTCGTGATTCATTTCAATTCCAAGCGAAGCAAGAGTTAATAGCGGCTGCGATTTACATACAAATATGGTCAATACAAATTTGAAATTCCAGCCCGGAATTCTTCGGCTGCCGCATTATGTCGCGCACTTATGAAACCGTGTCCTCCTCAACTCACGCGCGCGGCGCTCGTTGCTGTTCGTTTTATCTAGCGAACGTAAGAAGCACTCTGTTTGCAGGAATAAACATGCACCGGTGAACTGGTTGACTTCTGACTCCTGCGCCGTGCGTCGCGTCGTCGCAGGATGATTGTTTATTCGTTTGCGTATATGTATAGGTTTAGTAGGTATACTGCTGCATAGTGCAGTGAGTCCAGTACAGTGCAGTGCGCATGCACCTTGTTCGGCTCCTTCGTGGCACGACGACTTGGCTAATATTCCACGACGTGACCTCCTTGCCTTTGGTGATTGCAAGTCGGCGATATGTCGTCAACAATGACGAGATGCACTTGTTGCATCCATCGTCTCTCGTTTCGTTTTACTTTGATCCGTCGCATTGTTTTTTTTTTTCTTCTTTGCTTTAGTTCCTTTACGAAATTTCATTTTTTATGATTTTTATCATCAATATTCAAGAGTTGGTGAAATTGACGTGCATTTTGCACAGAAATTATTCAGCAAATTTTTCTTCTTCGTTCTTTTTTTACCGAAAATTTTTGTAAACCTGCTTCAACTAGTGTAACCAAAATATCTACTATTGACCCTGCCTGATGTAGGGTTACCAAACTTTGTTAATAGAAGTATTTAAAAACTAAATTACTGCACGGAATATCGATAAATTTTGTTCACGTGTTCATAAATAGGGTTACCAAAAGCATCGTAAAAATGGGGATTTTAAAAAGTCGAGAAAAATCGCTTAAACAATTCTTTACAACCAGGGCTATTCTAAATTCATTGGTGAGTTAGTTTTGGTAACCCTAACTAGTAATAGGGTTAGCAAACGTTGCTTTGGTTGATGTAACGCTGAAGCGTTTCTTTTATAAATAATACATGAGAATTAAACTATCCATTAAACACAAAAAAAAATGCTCGTCTCAATTTATATCAGAGCCCTGCCTGATGTAGGGTTACCAAACTTTTTTTTATAGAAGTATGTAAAAACTAAATTACTGCACAGAATAATATCGATGAATTTTGTTCACGCGTTCATATATAGGGTTACCAAAAACATCGTAAATAGGGTTACCAAAATGACGATTTTAAAAAGTCGGGAAAAATCGCTTAAACAATTCTTTGCAACCACGACTATTCTAAATTCATTCGAGAGTTAGTTTTGGTAACCCTAATTAGTAATCGGGTTAGCAAACGTTAGTTTGGTTGATGTAATGGTGAAGAGTTTCCTTATAAATAATAAATGAAAATTAAACTTTTAATTGAACAATAAAAAATGCTCGTCTCAATTTATATCAGGGTTACCAAATTTTCTTAGCCAAAACCGGCACAAATTGTTGAATTTAAACGAATCTAAACATGACTGATAGACTAGTTCAGTGTTTTCCAACGTGGGGCCAACGCCCTACACGGGGGCAATTTGATAATAAAGGGGGGCAGTTGTAAAATGGACTTGACACGACTTTAACCCTTTCGCTTAAAATTATTTTGAATTTTAGATTTTCATTATATGTTTTGAAACTTTACTTACAATGTTTTAATAACAATTTCATAGTGATTTCTTCATAAAACTTATCATTTATATTTCTTACGGGAACAAAACAATTTTTAAAGGTTAAAAATTATGTAAAAAAGATTGGGAAACACTGGACTAGTTGATAACACTACCACAAACAGGGTTACCAAAATCATCAACAGTTATTTTTGTTTGTAAAAAACTGAAATACTGAAAAACTGCAATAATTGAAATAGGATAAAATTTGGTAAACCTTTCACAATTAGGGATACCAAAATAGTTGGCAAAAATTCTGAGCAAAAATCATGTCAACAATTCTTTACAGTCACGATTATTCTAAATTCGGTGGAGACTATACTTTGGATAACCCTCATTGGTGATAGGGTTACCAAACGTTATTTTCATTGTTACGAGATTTCTTCGCGAATAATTGATGAATATTATAACGATTCTAAATCATTGTAATGATTAATACAACTTAGACCGAAATTCAAACAAAAAGAATATTTGGTGGTAACCCTACCTTAAACACGGTTGCCAAAATCATTAATTCGGTATAGGCAAGTTTTTTTCTTTGTAAGAATTGAAATTGCAAATTCATGATAATTCACGACGACAACATTTGGTAATCCTGTCTAAATTAGGGTTACCAAAATAGGGTTACCAAAAATTTCAGAAAAATAATCCTTCTTTTCTTTGTAAGAATTCAAATTGCAAATTCATGATAATTCACGACGACAACATTTGGTAATTAAATTAGCGTTACCAAAAATAGGGTTACCAAAAATCGAGAAAAATAATCCATTTTTTCTTTGTAGGATTTGAAACAGAAAATTTATGATAGTTCACGACGACAATATTTGGTAATCCTGCCTAAATTACGGTTACCAAAATAGGGTTACCAAAATTCCAGAAAAATAATCCATTTTTTTCTTTTTAGGAATTGAAACAGAAAATTCATGATAGTTCACGACGACAACATTTGGTAATCCTGCCTAAATTAGGGTTACCAAAAATTCCAGAAAAACAATCCTTTTTTTCTTTGTAGGTATTGAAACAGAAAATTCATGATAATTCATGACGACAACATTTGATAATCCTGCCTAAATTAGGGTTACCAAAATGAGGTTACCAAAAATTCGAGAAAAAGAATTCTTCGTAAGCTAAAATGCGCCAACAAAGACGACATTTAATAATTTTATAATCTTTCAAGTTGAAGTTGAGCCGACCATTTGAAGCATTTTTTTAAGCAATCGTCATTCAAAAGATATCTATGTGTATCATCGCCGTATTTGATATTCATGAATTTGAGAATGCGGAGATTAAATTTCCTTCAAAATCCACGCGTTATTCCACTTGTCGCAGTTGGAGATTATTTCGAATACCTCATGCTTGGTGTCGCTCAAAACGGCTCAAAACGACGACGACGAAGAAGAAAAAAAAAATAATAATACGAATCTAATGACACGTTTGGCGTTGAATAAACGTTGAATATCGAGCACGTATCAGGCAGGGAGGCAACAAAGGCACATGTTATGACGGAGCTTGATGCTTGATGTTTGATACTTGATTGTTATTCAGCGCTTTTTTTCTTCTTCTTCTCGTACTCGTTCTTTTCGCTGCTGTTCAACAATCAGCTATGCCCAGATTTGCTACCGATCTTCGCGGCTACCAGTGGCTACCGGCGTGGAATTGTTCTTAAAGTGCCACTGTCAGTGTCAGTGGCGGTAGCGAGTGTCAGTGGACATGACGAATTTAATCAAGGAGAACTCATCTTATGTTAGTTTTGAAACTGACGTGAATTTGTTTACAAAGAAACTTACAATTAGTGTTCAAATACATTTCGAACAGGGCCATTAGCGCATATCTTACAAGGAGAGTGTTCCAATTGTCCAACACGAAATTGAATGAAACTTTTTGTACGTGTAGTACATATATAGAAATAACTTGTGTTAACGGGATTTTATGTCGTTTTGAGCTGTTTGCTCAAAAATAATTTGCAACACTAACTCTAATTGCAACACTCTCCTTGTTAGTTAAGGCAAATACAGACGATAATGATCATTAGACATAGGAAAATTAAATATATTAATGCGAAAACTAATAACGCATCATGCGCTGGCCAAGTGCTGGCCATGCGCTGCCCTTTAGCCCTAATTAGTGTTAGAATTTTTGTATATCAAGTCACTTGTATCTCAATGAAGAGCCTCAGAGTTCAATTTCTCCCTCATACAGTTTGTTTCTCCGCGGCCTTACAAACCGCGTTACACCATCCTCGAGGCGACATCATTCCAGCACGAACCAGTGCCTCAAGAGCGGACGAGCTCTTTACCAAACCGGCGCCCATCGTCAGCGGCGTGTGCGTACACAATTAGAATAAAATAAATTTCGTAAAAAAAGTTTATTTCGTGGACATATTTATTGGAATTTTATAATTAGAACTTATCAAAAAATCTACGAGAAATTTAGAAATATGTTGGTAACCCTGAAGAAAAGGAAACAAAATAAGTAGGTAATAATCCTATGCATATATTATGGATTAATATATTAATATTTAGAGGAAAAAATATAAGCAATTTTTTAAAATTCATTAAGTTAGTAATTACGTCTGATATAGGGTTACCAAACTATATTTTTAAGCCAGTACCTGATGATGCCTTGCGGCGAAATGTACATTGTACAAAAATAAACTAATTTGTAAAATATTGCTAAAAGTTTGTGTAACTTCTGTGCTAATTATTTAAAAAGTTTTACCAACAACCGACAGTGAATTCCATCAATTATATTTTTAACACTATTCTTAAAATAACTTTATGAATATCTTCAAAGAATTTGGCCTCAAATTTTTCATTACCAAATAAATGAAAATATGGGTGACCTTGTAAACGACAGAGTTACCAAACTTGAAATATAAAATTTGGTAACCCTGTCAAAATTAGGGACACCAAACTAGTTTTCAAAGATTCTGAAGAGAAAATCATGTAAACAATTCGTTACAGCCTATTCTAAATTCGATGGAGAGTATACTTTTGATAACGCTCATTGCCGATAGGGTTACCAAACGTTATTTTAATTGTCATGAGATTTCTTCACGAATAACTAATGAAAATTATTACGATTCTAAATCATCGTAATGATTAATGCAACTTAGACTGAGATTCAAACAAAAAAACTATTTGGTGGTAACCGGGTTACAGGGTTACCAAAAGTTATTGAAGACATTATCAAAACAATGATCAAACGGTATTTTTATAAAAAAATAAATTTTCTTGATATTTTGATAAATTTTAGTAGACTCTATTTACGGCAGGGTTGCCAAAAGCGTAGTAAATCAGTACTATAAATTGACAAAAGTCTTGAGATACTGAGAATGACCACCATTGTTACAAGAGTAAGAAAGATAATCATGCCCAGGGTTACCAAATGTTCATCACACAACATTTGGTAAATAATTAAATAATTCCTGAATTAATATCTACCGATAAAATCTACCAACATATGCACGTAACCCAGCCTAAAGTAGGGTTACCAAAAGTTGTTTAAAAACACTAGCCGCAAAAAGTTCTCATTTCTGAACGTGGCATACAAGCAAAGTACTAATTTTGGTAATTCTGTTTATGTAAGGGTTACCAAATGTATAATCTATAAAAATAGTTTAAACAGTCTTTCAAGTATATCAAATCATCAATCAAGTCTTCAAAAATATGATTAAAATTTATTTAAATAAACACTCCTCGAAAGGCTGAAAAAATAATTCGACAAAATCTTGAATTTATACACGCCAAATAAGTTATTCGTCACCGTTTAAAACCCGATTAACCAATTTCCAAAGTCCTATGCGACTACAACACAACACAACATCCACCTACGTCAAACATTTGTATGAATGTACGGATTAACCGCTGATAAAAGGCACCCACATAAATTGACGAAATTGCAGGAAAATTGAATTGTAAAACCTTCGGCTACGTTCATACGCTTGTACATACACTCGTTCATGAATGAACATCGCTTACGCTCGCGTTACGAAAGCGCCAAACACACGCATTGCGTTCGTGTGGGCTGTTAATTCAGGTGCTTAGCGCTTCATCTTCATTCGTTATTCTCTTCATTTTTTTTTGGTGTGTGAATATTTCAACTTTGTATAGATATGGATATACAACAAGAGACGCCGCTTGTGGATTGTCGAGGCGATTGTTTGCTACAAAATTGGAGAAGAAAGTTTTGATTCTGTAGCGTTGTTCACGTATTATGAGCGGTTACGAGATTTTAGAAAATTCAGAGGTTATGTGTCATATAATGTAATAAATGTTAATAAAAGCTGCGTTTATGATGTCAAGACGTGTGAAGAATTTACAAGCAAGTAGGCGCCATCATATAAATTATAATCAAGTGGGATTTTATACCTTTAGGAGGTACGATTATTGAATAATAAGCAACCTGTACGACTGTTATTAATTCAAATTTGAATAATTTATGTTTGTGCTGATTTCGTTGTTCCGATTTGAAAAGTTTATTTTTACGTTTTTTAAGTATTTACCAATATTTTACCTAAAAATTAAGTATTAAGTATTTAAGTATTAATCTAAGTATTAAGTATTTACCTAAAAATATTCGTAAAAACGCTATTAAACAATAAATGGTTTGGTAACCCTGTCAAAATTAGGGATTCCAAAATTTGATTTTTCGCAGATTTAAATTTCTCTGATATTTTTATTTAGATCGTTCACATTTCAGAAATAATTTAAAATTAACATTATTTCGGGAAAATGAGTTTGGTAACCTTGTCATTATTCGGTTGACTAACTATTGTATTTCCAGAAAATTCAAATTCGTCTTGATTTTATAAATTATTTGCAAGAAAATCTCGTGCTGAATCTTCATTACAGAAACATTGGCATCCTGGTCTTGACGTAGGGTTTCCAACCTGTACGACTGTTATTAATTAAAATTTGAATAATTTATGTTCCGATTTGAAAAGTTTAGTTTTACATGTTTTAAATATTTACCAAAATTAACGTATAAATATTCGTAAAAACGCTATTAAACAATATATGGTTTGGTAACCCTGTCAAAATTAGGGATTACAAAATTTGATTTTTCACAGATTTAGATTCCTCTGACATTTCTTTAGGTCGTCCACATTTGTGAAATAATTTAAGAATCAAGAAGTTATCATTATTTCGGGAAAATGAGTTTGGTAACCTGGTCATTATCCTGATGACTAACTATTATATTTCTAGAAAATTCAAATTCGTCTTGATTTTATAAATTATTTGAAAGAAAATCTCGTGGTGAATCTTCATTAAAGAAACATTGGCATCCCTGTCTTGACGTAGGGTTTCCAAAATATCAAATTTCCAAAAATTTTGAACCTTCACGACTTGATTTTATGAATAATTTGTGAAGATTACCAAACTTCTTCTATTAAAGAAACTGTCATGTTCTTAAATTTTAAAAATTTGGTTACCCTGTCACAAATTAGGATTAGCAAAAGTATCATGACCAAAGTTAATTTAGAATTGTTCCGATTTTAGAAATAATCCGAAGAATTCACTTTATCATTTCTCGCAAAAAGTTTGGTAACCCTGTGAAAATTGTAGTTACCAAAGATTATGTTTCTAGCATATTTATTAGGATTCTACTTCATTTGATTAATTATGATTGAATAAATCTAGAGGTTACGTTACAGCAGAGAAACTTTGGTAACCCTAACACATATTGGGGTTTCTAAAATAGTTCTTGTGCTACAATAACTAAAATGCAAATCATATTTATTGCAAGTTTTCTAAATTCTAAAAAATTTAAACATTTAACGAATTTTGGTAACCCAAAATTAGCGAGGGTTACCAAAGTTTTTAAAGTCAATAAAAACGTTTTGAATGTTATGTACGTAATTAAATTTGCATATATAATATATAACATATTAAAAACCATTTTTGCAATTGCGAAATTTTGGTAACCTTACTTTGGCGCAGGTAAAAAGTCTACGTTTTTTTGTTCTTTCTTTCCTTTGCGATCTTTTCGTTCACTTCGTGTGTAAGGTGCGTTTCGATGCAATGCCCACACCTTTATAACACCTTCGCCAACGACAATAAGGTGCGTTGGTATTCGTTTGTTTGTGGCTGTTTGTATGTAGTTAAATGTGTATGTGTTTATGTGCGTATGTTGTATGTATCGATGCAGGACTTTAATATACCCCTGCGACACCCACCGCGGAATTTACGTGGGCCACGCGTGCGCGCACATCCTGAAAACATCACCATTCCAGTGGACCTGCATCTTATGGCCACGTGTGCTGCTGCATCGATCCGTCCATGTGTTCTCTGTGTGTGTGTGCGTGTGTGGTGTGTTTTGTGGCCTCGCAGAGAGAGCAAATCGAACGATTTATATGAATTATACGCGCGCGCCGGCCGCGCCACACCGCACCGCTTAAGAAGAGAGAATGAAGATGCATTCGCCCATCCATCCGATATGGTATTATCGAAGAATGACACCTACAACAAACCTGCGGTCGAAACAATCGCTTAAAATACAGGTGTTTTTGTATAAATCACTATGATTCATGCAGGCGTGCGTGCGTGCCTGCCTTGTTCTAAAAAAAAACCTGCAACGTCGAAAACGGCACAAGTTTCAGTTTATAAATTTTGTTTTCATTTTTTTCTACTTTTTTGTTACATATTTTGGTTAATGTTACTCGTTTATAAAAGAACGTACATTTACGTCATTTATTTTGTAACCAAATTTAAATAATGTTGGCAACCCCGATTGGCGATAGGCAAATCATCATTTAGATTTTGACATATACCCAGGTTTCATATAAAATATTGATATAAATATCGTAATTTCGATTTTTTTCAAAAATTTCGATATACCTAATTTGTGACAGGGTTACCAAATTTTTCCCGTTGATATAACGACAATGCGAATGCTTAGGCTAAATCTAAAGTCTGATCGAGCCTAACGTAATATTGGACATGAAACTTTCAGTAACCCTAATTTGTGGTAGGGTTACCAAACTTGTTTGGCGAAATAATGACCACGAGATAAAATAAATACGTTTCACAATTTTAAGGTAATTTACTTTATTAATGTAATTTTGATTTTTTTTTCAAAAATTTCGATATACCTAATTTGGAACAGGGTTAACAAACTTTTTCCCGTTGATCCAATAACAATAAGAATGCTTAGGCTTAATTTAAAGTCTGGTCGAGCCTAACGTAATATTGGACTTAAAACTTTTAGTGACCCTAATTTGTGGTAGGGTTACCAAACTTGTTTGGCGAAATAATGACCACGAGATAAAATAAATAAATTTCACAATTTTAATGTAATTTGCAAAACAGAAACCACTTGTCATCACAACGTTTCAGGTATCTGATTGACGATTATCTATTATGTTTGTTTTCACAAATGTGTGATCATGGAATGTAAAAATAGTGTTTCTATGCAAATTCCGTTGCGTCAAGAGCACGCGTATGATTATTAGTCACACTGCACACCTTCGTCTGAAACCCAATCGTCGCTCTATGTGCCTCTATGTGTCTATGCGTCTATGCGTCTATGCGTCGGATTTGTGAAGGAAGGCAAGAAGCAGAAAGTAGTTAACATTC